>WIGN01000184.1:24800-80456 GCA_014235955.1 Colletotrichum sojae | reverse complement strand
GTCTCGTCGAAGTTATAGATATCTGAGTCCACGATACCGTATTTCGCGACTGTGTTCGCTACAAGCCGAAACCACGCATATATCGCGTCGGGATCTTCGCATTGGGCCCTCTTATAGTCGTACTTACGAAAAAAGCGCGTCCGGAGCTGTGGTTGTCGCTTGACGAAGTTTGAGGCCCAGCGCTTCCCGACCGGGGGCGCGTCGCGGTCGGCGAGCAGTCGATTAGCCATATCTTCCACACCACTGATGCGGGGAGGAAACGATCGGGAATCTAGGTCGAGAATGTACTCAACTAGCTTCTCCTCTTCAAGTGCGGTCAAATTCCGCGAGTTGGGTATTGTGTCGCGTCGTGATCCCTTTCCCCCTAAACGATGGCGTAAGGTTGAGAAGGGTACGGAGTAGATCCGGGATGCCGCTCGGATACTGAAATTTGGTGTGTTCCTAATAGCCTGCACGGCTAAGTTTAATTGTGCTTCATTAGTTTGTGATGGCATTGTTTTGTTGTAGTGTTGCGAGAGTTGGAAGGTGGAAGATAGGTTGGTCGTGGTCGGCTGATCCACTCGCTTGTCTGATCCACTCGCTTATCAACCACGTTAGCGAATCTCAGTTGCTCGCAGATCAACATAACCAATTTTGCTAATCGCGGAATTTTAACAATCACAACTGCAAACGGGCGAGGCCCTTACTATTATGTTTAAAATAGTACATAAGCCCCTGCTCTAAGATTTCAGAAGAAAGGAAAATAAACAACGGAGCGTATATTGAGCAATAGACCTCCCGGCTCCTGGGAAAGGCTCCGTGTCATGTCGTGGTTGAAGCACCGAAGGGGCATCGTGGTGTTTTGGTGTTCAATGCTAAGAAACACTTGTTTACTTGAAGAAGTGACCCCTCACCGAGTGCCTCCAGACTTTTCTGTTTTCTGAGTTGAGGTCAGATGATACTGCACCTTTCCAAGGCGCACCTAAGTTCTTCCTCTTACGTAGCCGCGAATGAGACTTGATCGACGTCCAGAGTTCAGCGCAGCTTCCTGCAGTTGACCTGCAGTCCAGAAATTTTGAATCGCGCCTTCCAGGTGCCTCGCCCGAAAACCTAGCCCCCCCAACCCGCCTTCAAACTATGAAATAGCCCACGAAGTACCACATGACCTGGAACATTTTTATCCTCAATTCTTCAACCGACACCCAACAAGGCCAAACGTCGTCTTTCTTCGGCTTCTAACAGGTCGCCAACATGCAGTACGGACCTTGAGTTTCCTGCAAGAAATCAACTTGGCAACAGTAAAGCGGGAATCGCCAGTACACGTGGCAGCCACAAACTTTCACAACCGGCACTTTACCAAACACATCACGCAGAAACCCCCGCCTGTGGCCGTTCGTATTGTGATGCAGGTCGTCTCCTCTCGCACAAGCCAACTTGGCCTGGAACTCGAAACCCACTCTCCTCAGCATACTTAGACTTCAACACTGCAAGACACCAAAATATTGGCCTTCACCACAACTGAACGCATGATTCACCAAAGAGAGAACGTACCTAAAATATCGACACCGACCAGCCTCTTCCTCACCACTCTCCTGGCCACATTGCGCTAGAGTTGGCCCGGGTCTCGGGAGCTACCTGACCTTCTCCAGCGGAACTAAAAGGACATAGAGAGGGAAAAGCATAAAAGGCCGAAACAGGATCATCTCTTTCCCTCACCATCCTCTCCTCCATCGCCAACTCCCTCCTCTTCCAGACAGAAGCCACCGTCAGTATGACTGCCACACGAGTCCCACCCGCCGCGCAGCAGCAAAGAAACCCAACTTTGAGGCACCGCCAGCCGCCCCCCATCGCCAGACAGCCCCCCGTCGCCGCCCGCAGGGAAGGCGAGGAAATCGTCACCAGAGGGAACGGCTGGACGACGCCCTTCGTTTACCCCTTCGTCTACGGATACTCCGTCGTCTTACCCCTCGTCTACCCCTCCGCCAGACCCGTCGCCAGGCCCGGCGCCAGCGACACAGGCGACGTGAAGATCACCGTAGGCGCCGTGACCGTCAGCGTGCCCCTGGGCCTAGTCGCACAGACCGGGCTCCTCGTCCAAGTCAAGCATCGCTCCCAGCCTGCCACCTCCAGGAACTTACTGGCGGATTCGTGGAGCTCTCTGCGCGGTTTGTGGCGCTGCGTGGTCGAGGAGTTCACCCCCTACAAAAAGCACGTTAGGCGCATCGACGTGTTCATGGCTACATTGTTATCTGCCAGCTTGGCATATACAGGATGGGTGCTCATGGGGATATTTGTGTGAGGGGGGTGCAACGCCGTACTTCTTGTCTAGGTACGGCTGTGGTGTTGGACGTCTTCACGCAAGCATCCAGACAGCCCGGTCATGCAAGAAGTCTTCGCTTCTGTGGCCGGCTCCGCGAGTCTGGGGAGTCTGCCCATCGATGTGCTGCCACGCATGGCTTTTTATTACTCGAAGCTCGTGCAGTGAGACAACATCGTTCAACAAGAAGAAAAAAACACAACTCAAGATATGCCCAGAGCTCCGTCGATACTTTCTGTCTCCAAGCAAACGATAACCCCTAACCCCCTATTCAACAGGCTCGACGATTTCCACAACTCAACTACCGACTCAAACCCTCCTCATCGCCGTATTCCTCGCCTCCAGCGCCTTCTTCACCCAGCTCACTCCCGGCGATCCCTCGAACCCGTGCGGCAGCCCAGGCCACATGTGGAACTCGACCTCGACGTCCGCCTGCGACAACTTGGCCACGTACTCGATGCATTCGTCCCTGAACAGATCCAAGCTGCCCACGTCGACGTACGTGGGCGGCAGCCCCTTCAAGTCGTTCACCGTCGCGCGCCCGGGGGCGGCATACAGCGATACGTCGGCCCGAGGGTCCCCAGCCTTCTCGCCGAGCACCGCCTCCCACGCGATGCGATTGTCGTTCGTTTTCCACGACAGAAATTTGTACGCGGCTGCCGTTTCGGGCATTTGAGTACGGTCGTCGAGCATCGGGTACACGAGGACCTGCTTCTTCAGCGGCGGGTCGAGGCGCCTATCACGCGCGATGAGCGCCGCACCGGCCGCGATGCCGCCGCCGGCGGAGTCGCCCATGAGCACGATCTGGGCCGGATCGACGTTCCACTCCGCCGCATGCTCAGAGAGATACTTCAAGCCGTGGTAGGCGTCTTCGGCGCTCAGCCCGTCGGGAAACTCGGGCGCGAGGCGGTAATCGACGGCGAAGAACGGCAGGCCGACCATGTCGACAAAGCGCTTGATCTGCGGGGCGAAGATGTCGACGTCGCACGCAACGAAGCCACCACCGTGCAGATAGACGACGGAGGCCTGTGGTTCCGGCGCCTTGATCATTTCCTGAGTGGCGAAGCGGACCAGATTGACTGTCTGGCCATCGTGGCTCGAGAAGAGGATCTTGGTCTCGAGTACCTGCTCCGGGGACGGCTGGGCGGCGAGGACGGTTCGCAGCAGCGGCTCGGTCCAAGCCCGGAGTTCCATGGCGTCTTTGAAGGGCAGCGGGCCTGCGCCTCTGCCGGCGATGCTGGCCAGGTACTCCGGGTCATACTGCAGTTGAGTGGTTGTCATGTTGGACGAGGGATTCGCGCGTGTGGATTTTCAAACTGAGTCGAGCGTCGTGAATGTCGCCAGTCACTGCGACGTCGTGTGATGTGGTCTTTTTATTGAGGATATCCGACGCCATGGGGGTTACACGGCGAGCTGCCCGACGTCCCGAATGATGGTGCCGGGGAGGCCGGGGTCTCAGTCATCCTCCAGCACTGTACGGATATTAGGAGGGGTTCATGTCAGATTTGTCGAGTTGGGTAGTAGGAATCGACCTGCCAATTGTGTCAACACCGTAATACAGCACGCTCTTCCTGCATCCATATCACAACTGGATCCTCCGGCCGTGAGATGCCTCCAAGAGGTGGATGGGAAGGATCACTGAAAGTGCCTCCTCAATCCTGCGATTAGGCAGGGCGCCCCGCAAATTTCGCGAATTACTTAGCAATCCACGGACCGGACCGGACTTATTCAGTTTCTCCCAATGTTAAAAACCTCCAGGCGCCGCTGGCGGGCGCAATACGATAATAGCAGTGATCTGGAGACGGAGAGAGCAAACCACTTGGCGCTCATCGCACTCTCGGTAACCCGTTTGTTCGCTCATTCTGCGCTTGCAGCCTCCGAGCGACGATGGCGAGGAGATCGATCCTGGAAAAGCCATCACGCACGAGCAGGGCAGCTCGATTGGGGAGGACACGCGACGGCCGTCTCATCTCAGAACAGTGGTTCTGGTGAGGAATAGTAGTGAGAAGACCGCCTTTCGGCCGTGACGTTCTGCGGCAACAAAGCGTCATAATCAAAAAAAGGAGAAAACTTCAATTCGAACTGCTGCAGAATGTCACGACCAAAAAAAAAACGGAGTAGTTGTAGCTCGTGTGGGAGGCGCTCAAAGGGGTCACCGCCATCGTTCGAAGCCCAAACGTCAATTTCCGACAGGGCGTTTTTGTTCGTCCGGATGATGCGGCAGAGGACCGACGATAGAGGCCGCCGATTGGCAAAAAAAAAGCCTTCCCGCCGCGCCCCGATCCAGGCGACGGCGGACGGGTTGGCGATCCAGGGGACCAGGACGTTGAAATCGGGGCTGGAGATGGGTTCCGATGGCACGTTGGCTGGCCCGATCCGTCCAACAAAGCACCCAAGCCCGCGCGGCCAGGGGACCATGTCGGCGATGCGGGCTGCCCTGGAAACCTGAGGGGATCGTGAACTTCGGGCCCCGACCGATCGATATCAAAAAAACTTCGTATCAATCGGAAACTGGGGGGGATCCAAAGCCCCTCACCAGCATCAGCGCGCCCGCGCCCGCGGCGGGACTGTATGGCTGTTTTGCCCGAGTTCCCCCGTGCGCTTCCCCCTCCCCTCGGACTGGGCTATGCTTCTGGGCCACGGGCGCTCGCGCTGCGACAGACCCGGAACGGTGAGGATGAGCCCGCAGCGGGCGGTTCTTCGCGGATGGTGATTGTGGTAGGGTAGAGAACCAATGCCTGTCTGTCATTGAGCCATGGGGTTCTCGACGCTGGGAGGGGAATGCGATTCCCTAGTTGTCTGGGATGCCAGTAGGCAAAACAGCTGTTGTACGTTCCGCACACGACCTTGGCCGCTAATACTTACCATAGTGTGTTCAACGCTCGAGCCAATAAGTCAAAAAGCGATGCTTCTCCCGTCGCGGATGTCGCACCCTATAGGCCACTAACCGTCGTGGGAGAACGGCTTTTCACATGAGGGCACTATTATTACCATCTGGCGCGCTTTCATCAAGCCCGACTCAACCACCAAGCTCGGGTAGGGGTACCATAGTACGGGTAGGTAGATTTGGATGGCACGATGTCTTGGACCAGCGTGCGCGTGCCCCGCATCGCCGGCTGAGTCCTGTGGAGTTTCTTTGAGCTGTCTGTCATTTGGGTCTTTGGGCATGAGTGGCTTCCGCATCCCTTTCTGCTGCCGCCGTATACTAGAGGAAGTTGAGCAGCAGGTCGGGAATGGCGGCGTCTCATACTATGTGGACAGCACAATAGCCATGGGAAACCCGTACGCAAGTCGCCATCGTCTTTTTCAACTGGCATCGAGATTGCTGGCCCCTTCATCGAATGCCGAGTCAGCGTTGGCTGTCTATTCAGAGACTAGCGGGCACGCCAACCTGTCGGTTGTGGCTCTTCTTGGGCTTGTTTTGCGGGTTAGCGCTGTCCGTTCTTCCGCGTCCGCGTCCTGTGTTCGCCGTCGCCGACTTCAGATGGGCTCTGAAAACCTCATGCAAAGGCGTATGTGGCTCAGTGATAGTATCACACTACTGCCAGGAAAGGCCGTGCAGATATACATACACATGGGCATCAGAAGGGTGCACCTCCGTGACAAGAATCACTGATCGTCGGAGCAGCTATCACCGTCTCGGCGAGGTAGGAAGGGCTTGCTCTGTGGCAGCGGTCTGGACCATGCCCGGAGAGCTTGACCGACTACGAGACTTGATGCCAGGCAACCAGGGTCCAGACAGACAGGTTAAGGTGCATGCCGTCGCTGGAAACATGTTCCGGCTTTAAGGGTCCTTGTTTGGGAGCTGCATAATACCACGTATCCGTACGTACGTCCCTTCAACATGGAGTCGCTCGACCCGGCTGTGGAGGACGAAAGATTCAAGGTGCGTTCCGAACACCATGTGCCAAGGGAGCCTGATTTTGGCCACCTAGTCAGCCCTCCGCAGCCCACGAGATTTTTACGTCAAGCTTCAGGAACGTGGCGTCAGCTTTCTGCTGGTCCAGAGTCACTGAGAGGCCCCCAGGGGTGGACAAGAGTGTGTTAGACGAGCCATCTGCCGGCGCCTGTACATGGTCAAATGGTGTACCTTCGCCGCAGATTATTTCGCGCCAAAAAGGCTGTCTGGTATGGGCTCAGACTAGATCCCACAAGGCCGTCAGTAGTTTATAACCGCGTCCGGAGGCCGGTTCCTGAAGTTTGCTGACTCACGGAAACGGTACATAGTGTCTGTACACTGCGAGGAGGGGCGTGTCGCATTTGGAATCAAGATAAGAAGAGATCGAGACCTGGGGTAAGGGGGCAAATAGAGAACAAGATCTCCTCAATCCGTCTCGTGGGCAAGACGTAGCGTCCTGAGCAACCGATGCGGGCCCCTGTCAAAGGTTCCAGGGTCAGTCAGTCGAATCCGAACTGCCCAGAGTCGTCTTGTTGGCCTTGACAAGGAGATCATCATATTGACAGAAGGCTTCGGGAAGGAAAGCGTCATCCTCACCACATCCAAGCAGCTCAGCCCAGTCCAGCTTGTCGCAGGCAAAATGCCATGCTGCCAATGATGGGAATTTGCGGGACGTGTGGGTGCTCGGCAATCTCGCTCGCTTCCCCGGTTCCATGGCTGTTGTTTCTTGTCGTGGAGGGTATTAAGTGTCGTTCTCAATTTGGTGCTGTCTTTGCCGGTCACAGACGGGACGGACTGGGTCTGTCCCTGGTTCCGCCACTGTCCGCCTGTTGTGAGCAGAAACGGGTTCCAGCAACAACTTGCAAGAGGAACTGCAATTGGTCGGAGAAGATGCCGTGCCCAAACGGTAGATCCGTTGGCTTCGGCGAGGCCACGCGAAGATTGAGTCAAGGGTGCGAGGAATCGAACGGCATCTGACGAAATAAACATGTCATATCGTGGCCTTGATGGACCTCCATGAGCTTCTCGTTACTCGCGTAGTGTATAATGTCGCTAGGCCGATGAACTCCAAGGGGCCTCTTATTTACGGCTGGTAACCTCTGGCTCATGTGTGTGAGGGCCAGTGAGAGCTCCGTGCTCCCGTCTATTGTAGGCACCACAGCAAAGGGGATTTACCTTTCGCTTGGATTTCGAAGAGATATCAACCGTAGCTGAAGGGCGAATTCCAAATGTCCATTGGGGCTGCTCTCCACACCTCGGTGTGTGTCTAGTTTCAGCAGCCCAACGTTGCTTCTAAGTCAGCGGACTGATTGGCCGTATGGCGGTTCATCTCTACCAACAATTGTGCTAAAGAGCTCAAGTATAGGCCGTAGGCAGTACCATGAGGTACTGTTTCACGCTCCAACCGAGCCGAAGAGCTAGTTTTGCGCGGACTCTTTGCTCCGTCTCGACCTACATAGGGTGACGTCCAATGATTAACCTGCATTGTTAGGAAGCACACACACCACAAATACATCAGAAACAGGCCGACGAGCTGCCAGTTCCAGCCCGATCCCGCTCTTTACCGGCCGGCTGTTTTGAGCTGTTTGCTGATCGATCTTGATGTGACGTCAAATTCCAGAGACTCGAGAGCTTCTCGCGGCACCAGCTCCGCGCCGGAGAATAGTTCAGGCAAGGTCGTCTTTTTCGCGAGCGCAGATGATCCAGACGCAACAGTCGACAGTGACAGTGGTCTTTCCCCAGAGCAGCTTTGTGTCTCCGTCAAACTCAGAACCCGACGGACGGCCGGAAGGTTACCGCTGGGTTGCATCCAAGAGCAGGTTGCTTCCCCGACAAGAGGGGCGGTGCGCGACGCACCTCCCAGAAGCTTGCTTCTTCCCTCTCCAACCGTCCCACGCCATCGCTATCGCTCAGCGGGGTAAAGGCTTGTCGTAGGCAGAGTTTGTGTCACTGCCTGTCCGTGGCCAGCAGTCGGTCTGTCGCCTCCTGACTCTCTGAGGATCCTGGACATGGGCATGTGCATGTGCTGGTCTTTGCATCTTTATGAGCAGACTTGCCAAGGGTTTCCCTCTTGAGACGAGTTTTCGGTAGGCTTTTGTCATGTATGTTGTGCGCGGCGAACACGTCGAAGACCGGTGGTCACTGGTCAGGTACAGTCCAACGCCATGCCACTCCTCGACCTCCCGTCCTTCTTAGCGTTGAGTGTATCCGTGGTGTATCATTTGTAGGTTTATCGTGCAGGCGAGGATGGGCGGGCAGCGGCCCAGCCGGATTTAAGGAGGCACGGCACCGTCTAATTGGCGCTCTGAAGGTTGCAGGGTGCCACGTTCCCAGGCTCTCCGAGGACAGCCATCCCGTACTGCTGGCGTGACCCCGGCGACGCACTTTCCATGAAAGGTCGGTCTTGCGAAGACGCGAAGCCACCCGCGGGGGGGGTTGCGGCGCTGCTGGGCAGGGGCTAGCTTCTTGGAGGAGCCCAGGGATGGACTCGATGGACTGCCATGTTCTGATCCCCATTTCAAGCGGAAACCGATCCGTCAAATAGTCCAGCAACGGCTCGCATACGTGGAACATGCGAGAGGGAAAAACGACAGGACTTTGTATGGACTGAGACTGGGCTTGATCCTGCGCTCTGCATTAGTGTAGCTTTTCCCGTGCCGTGGACGAAGGCATACATAGGTATGTAATAGACTAGTAGTAGTATTGGCACCGGACAAACTGGAAAGCGGTGTAAATATTTTTTATGCTTCCATGCTGCTGGAATATTCTGCTGAGCCGGTTAGCGCTTGCGGGTGCCATTGGCCCCGTAGCAAGAGCTTGGGGGTCCTGGCAATCGGGTCGAGACCCTTGAGATCGATCAGCATCCCCTCCCAACTTCCAAGGGTTCCGAAGAGCGGAGGCGGAGAGATTAGAACACCGAGCAGCGAGGAGTCGGACAAACGGTTCGGGGTACTGCGCAGGGTCACCACTCACCATGGTCGCCGTCCAGGGAGTCTCTATACCTCCTATCCGTACCTACATAGACATAGGTATTGTGTAAGCTCATTCATTGAGTTTGGACGGAGCCTGAGAAGGCAAGTAAACGAGCGTCGGAGGGCCGAAGCAAAAGGTTTGTTGCTTGCGTGCGTTGTGTTCCGTGGCTTAGACCGCCACATCCAATGCTATCACGTTTGTGCAGCGTACTATGTAGTCAGTGTACTAGGTATGTATGCTACTCCGTACAGCAGATCATGGTCTATTGCGAAGAGTAGATACACACCACTACTTGTACATCATGTCATAGTATCACCCGGCTATGGCAAAGCAGAACCTGCGGAGTGAACTCCTATGGGGCGAGGTGGCAGAGGCATGGCAGGATGCGAGGTTTACGAGGTACGAAGCCCTGGACCTGCCGCACCGCAGGGAAAGCAGCGGTGTCTGGGAGCCCATGAATGTCTCTTTTGGGCTTCCCTGCGTGATGTGGCCGCGGTGAACGGTACCTGGTTATTATTGTCTCATGCCGCCGGCTTGTCTAGGGTTTGCGTGATGTTTCCGGACGTTATCACTTGGCCGTGGCAGCCGGGCAACCAGGTCCGCGGACGAATGACCCAGGAAAAAAGCTGTTCATGTCGAAGCGAGGTGCAATAGGTACCATAGTAGGTAACCTTGCCTCTTCGGAGTAGGCAAAGTATCGTGGTATTACTGGGGAGAAGAAGAAAAGAAAAGACGGCCAGGCAGCTGCTATTACTGCCAACATTACGGTTCGTCTACGTAGTACGTACTGCACTCAGAGCTCTTTCTGCTCTCATGTTTGCGTAGCTGTGACTGGAGAGCTCGCTCCCAGGGGTGGGCCTTGGAGCACATAGCCCGGGGCTCTTTCCCGGCCAGTCGGTCGCGCTCTGCAGAATGCACGCAGGCACAGGTAGGTATTCGGGTACGTACTGGCACAACCAATCGAAGTGGACCACCGGCGCAAGCTTGAGCTTGGATCGCCCCACCAGCAAAGCCCAGGTTCGCAAGTACGGATAAGTACCTGATGTGAGAATATCTGGATATCTAGGTACCCGCTCAGGGTGAGCAGGTGGCAGTATACATAGAGTCGTCAAGAGGTAGACATTCAACACCACCCACCCCACTTTGCTCTTCTGAAGCGAAGCCTCTTCCTTCCCCCCAAGTTCGATGCCACCCGCGACACACCTGCCCGCCAACGACCCCTGCCCGCCCGCCGTGCCGCCCAAACGCCCCGCAGCGCTAGGCCTGTTGCAGGGTACGAAAATGGAGAGGGGAAGGAGCTTTGCTGCGATTGCGATTGCAGAGTGACTGGCCCGATACATCCCCCACTGGCGTCGTCCTAACAGCACTCCCTCTCATCGAGATCGATCAACAGAGCGTAAGGTAGGTAGCTAGGTGGTTCTCGATCAAACGCTCCCTGATCGCCTAGAGGTACGCAGCAGCGATCGAAAGCAGGCGAATCCCATATTCCCACTTTCCCTTTGCGCTGCCACATGCCTACCTAGTACCTAGCCCTAGTCTATCTACCCTCCCGTCTATTCTACACCGTACCGTACCGAAGGTAGCCAGCCTGTCCTGTATCCTTTAGGCGTCTCCTGATGCTCCATATGTGACTTTTGGGTAGGCAATACCCATCTCCCGTTGGCTTCCATGCCCTGTCCTGCGGATGCTTGTGCTGTAATATTTATGTATCGTGCTGTGCTGTGCTGTGTGCTAGGGAGGGGGTCCTGCCATGTACCCTTCACTTGTCTGTCTTCGGCTGGTTGCTCCCTCACCCACCTATCTACTACGAACAAGGTACTCCCAGCAAAGTTCCAGTCGTTCCAGGCTCCGACCCCGAAGCACGACCCCTGGGTTGGTATAAGACTTGGATGCTGCCCTGTTCCACTTCCGCCATTTGCTCTTGACACACCCTTTTGGTGCTTCGAGACCGATAACTTACGTGCCACTTCGCAAACAACATCAACAATTCGACGTGCTATCGCCGGATTCTCGCCCGCCACTGCCGCCTTTCAACTCTATCCTGCACGATTGCCCACCGCGGGGCCTTCAGCTTCGGGTTCTAGCCACGTCGAAGCTTCGCCGCCGCCGAAACGAAAGTTCGATAGATCATCCTCACTCACGGCTTATACCTCGTGAACCTGCGTGTACCTCGCCGTCACCAACCGGTGCAAAACAGCACATATATCGCCGACGTCACCATCGTAGCCATGCCAAAGCGATCGCTGGACGCCAGCAGCCTGTCCACGACCATGCCGATGGACAAGGGCCCAAAGAAGGTAAGCTCCTGTTTTCTCTTTCTCTCATCTCATACTCCCTTGACTTGGTGCTCGTATTCTTCCTCGAGACGCTCCAAATGCCCCTGCCACGGTCCTCTCTCATCTACCCTCATGTGCTAATGCTAGATACTGCAGACTGAGCGATCCCACGAGGAGAACCAGGAGCGGGCCTACATCGCCGCGTCTCGCCGAGCAGACCGTAGCATCGAAGCTCGCGTGCAGTCTGCCAAGATGGCTAGCGAGATCCACAAGAAGCGCACCGGTAAGGGCTTCAAGATCTCCGAGGCCATCGTTCAGGCGGAGGAGATGTACGAGGAAGAAGAGGACGACATGCCTAGATCTTACCGACTGCTCGCCGCTCACCTGCAAACCGGCTCCGCCGAGATGAACTACCGGGTGAACGCCTTCCTCGCAAACCGGGTAGCCATGGCAAGTATGGTTGCTGGCCTTCGCAACGAGGAATGGGCTCAGAACCCCATCAACAAAATGTTTGCCGAACAGTTTCCCAATGCCAATAAGCAGGCTCAGGCCCTCTCCCACAACCTGACAAACTCAATGTATTATCAGCCAGTGGCACCCGCACACATGCAGCAACAACACCAGCAACCTTCACATAACGAAACCCCGGTCACTAGTCCTGTATCGCCGACCTTTGGGACGGTGAATTTCCAACAGAATTCGCAGCAGCCTACCCGAGATGGGGCACAGTCCGCCGCTTCTCCCATGGACATGTCCACCCCCTCTGTCCAGAGTAGCGCCCAGTCGCCGCCGCCCATGTCTCCCGCCTTGCCCACGTCCGCCATCTCTCCCATGAAGTCCTTCCACGCAGCCATGTTTCCGGCTGACTCGTTGTTCACCCCGGAGCTTCCTGGCGACGTCACGACGATGGGACCCCAGTTTGACTTCAGTGACCCCATGGTACCTGTCTTCCACGGGAACCTTGCGAATCCTTGGGAGCAACAGGCCTACTACCCTGGCATGGCCGATCTGAAGTCCGATCCAAACATGAGCGACCCGTTGTCCGATTACAGCTACGTCGATAGTCACCTGAATCCGTATGCTCCTCGGTACGAAGATGGACTGGGCGATGCTGCCACGCCCGGCGCCGTTGCCAACGAGAACTGGGATGCTTTTGTCGACTATGGCGATCAGAACGATACCGGGGCCGTGGATCCAGCGTTGTAGGGGGGCTTGGACGATGTTGACCTCCGGTATTGTCGGCAAATCCGACGTCTTCAACGAGAACTGGGGGTTTTCGGTGACTTGGGCCGCCAGAACGGTACCGGCACCGTGGCCTCGGCGTCGTAAGGCGGAGTGGCGGATCGGCGTCCAAACTGAAAACGAGAAAACCAACCAGTAATACTTCGGAGGATATAATCACGACGAGAAAGATGATGGGAAGGTGGAACGACTTGACGAAGGGACACTCCGGTTCATGAGCATGACTTTTTAGAGTACGCATTGCATCGGTCGGTCCACAAAATCAGGGGGAGCATGGGATACCCACGGGAAAGGCATCTGATTGGCGATCCAATGAGGCGTTATGGTTTCTTTCGGCTGGCGAATCTGTCAAGATAAGCCATTTGTTTTCCTTCCGCGTCTGTTTTTACCGTTTCCAGTCCTGTTCTTATGGACTTATGGACAAACACGTCCTCACCTTTTTCTTTATATTTCTGTCAGCGGGAGATGATACACGCCCCGCACTGAACATGGCCAGTGTGTGCAGATCTGGATGTGGAAGTGGGAAATGGCCGGGGGGGGGGCGAGGGCGAGATTCTGGACACAACTTTGAGGTTGTCACCGGCGGGGGGCTTTGGCTTGATGGCAACTAACGGACATTTGTGCTGGTAAAAGGCACCATTCCGTGGATAGGCCCTTTCGCCGAGTCGGATTTTCAAGGAATAAAGTAAAAAACCCAAAATTGGAAACCCTCCAAAAGACAATTTCTCTCAAGACAGAATGAAGATTCCCAAATGGACCGGGCTCCGACGCGCAAGAGAGCGCGGCGGAATGGATCTGTTTTGACTTGACGATTCCAAGTATAAGGCTCAGTGTCACCGGGGCCTTAGCTAGAGCCTGGGTGATGGGAGACGGGTCGACGGGGTTTCGCATCTGAAGAAGCATCCGCAGTGACAAACGCAGAGCAAAGTTTCCCTTGATTTCGCAACGTGCTCGGGCACAGGTGCGTTGTTGGGATGGATTACTACTACCCCTCTTTGTGTTGCGCGCGCGTTTACCAGGCACGAACTCTGTTTGGGTTCACAGGCGAGGGGTTTGGTTATTGCACATGCTTTTTCATTCGTCGGCGTATTCGCACTGCACATGTTGAGGGGGGAAGGGGGGTTTTGAAATTTATTTTCCATATCTTCTGGTTGTGTGGAAGATGTGGATTTCCCCTGCCCTTCGTCGCCGTGGTGTTGGTTAGGTACCCGGAGAGTACCATAAAAAAAGCGCGTCTTGGAAGGTTTGCTCTTTTGGATGGAGTACAAACCTTTTCGAACAATTCCGATCGGTCAGTATAAGGTATGGCTGCGAGATACGGCAGTCTCTGGTCCACTGGGTCGGAAGTTCCCGTATGTTGTGAAGATGTATGGAGGGAACCGGTTCGGAGAAGGACGGGCAAAGACCCACATTCAGCGGCGCTGCGGTCACGGCACGGGTCGGATTGAAGACGGCGTGGGTCCATTCTTTCCCGGTGGGTACGGGACCGGAGAAGGAGCCCTTCTTTATACTATCGCGTATTCGTAATGGGTTGCTCCCAACTTTCATTTGATTAATTTTTTGTGATGCTCCAAGTTCTCAGTGCGAAAGTGGTGATACCCTCTACGCTGTTCAGTTAATTTTTCAGTATCGGATGATCCGAGGGCTGTCCACCGACTGACTATAGGCCGCGACCGGTTTGTTCAGCTTATCAGATCACACACTTCGCCAGACACAAGTGACTTTGGGAAACGTTCAATTTTATTCTTTTCCTTGGATGCGCCGGGTATCATACAATATCTACGTTCATTCCCCGTCCTGCTCGGCCGCCGCCTCCTTCTTCTCCCTCGGCTGCGGCCTCGGCTGCTGGCCCTTCTGCTGCTGCTCCAGCTTCCTCCTCTCCCACGGCCTCAGCTTCGCCTCCTCCGCGGGGCCGTCCACCTCCTTGATCCACCGCGACCAGTCGGACGGCCTCGTCTTCCACATGTCGCCCTTCCACGTCCGCCACACGCTGCGGCCCATCCACGAGTCGCGCAGCGTCGGCTCGTAGTCCCCGAGCGTGGCCATGATGGTCTGCTTGACGTGGAACGGCACGGAGCGTTCCTTCCCGCGCGAGGGGATCTCGACGATGGCGTTGACGACGTTGTGCCCGTTCTGCGACTGCGCGAGCTCCGCGACGTGCGGGGCGAGCGCGGCGACGAGGACCCTGTGGAAGATCTCGTTCTGCGGCGCCGCGGGGGCGGCGAGGGCCGTCTGGAGCACGTTGACCGTCGCCATCGACCGCGTCGCGAGCTGCACGAGGAGGTCCGCGGGGAGCGCCATGAGGGACTTCTGCGCGACCTTGGTGGCGTTGCCCGGGGTCTTGAGCATGGTGGCGACGAGGTGGGCGCCGTGCGCGGCGACGGCGTTCTTGTTCTGCGGGGACTGCTGGAACTCCTCCTTGTCGGCGGAGTCTTCCTCCTCGACGAGGTGGCAGAGCTTGGGGACGAGGTCCTTGGGGTTGCCGCCCAGGGCGTCGGTGAGCGCCTTGGTGAGCGCGCTCTTCTCCTCGTAGGCGCCGCGGGCCTCGCAGCGCTCGAAGAGGGTCTTGAGGACGTTGTAACGGGCCTTGGAGACGAGCGTCGGCACGGCGGGGAGGATCTTCTTGACGGCCTCGACGAGGTCGTCCTTGCCGAAGCGGTTCAGGACGCGGAGGGCGGGGTACGAGGCGATGTCGTTGCGGACGTAGGTCGCGATGCGCTCGCCGAAGAAGTTGTGCGACAGCGCCTTGAAGATCTTGCCGGGGCAGTGCGTGATGAGGGTCTCGAGGAGGCGGGAGCCGATCTGGTCGTAGACCATGCTGCTGATGAACTCGGACGCCTGCGAGGTGCAGTCGCTGAGGGACTTCGGCGCGTCGGGGAGCAGCCTGTAGAGGAGGGTGTCCTTGTTCGCCTCGGCCGACGACTTGTCGCTCTTGTGGTTGAGGGAGATGTCGAGCTCGAGGAGGAGCTGCAGGAGAGGGTTGCCGGTCGGGTGCTTGGCGAGGACGCGGAGGGCGGTGAAGTCCATGCCTGCGACGGCATCCTGGATGATCTTCTTGGTGGCGAGCGTGAAGGACTCGGGCACGGCTCGCAGCTGGTTGTGGAGGTCTTCCGACGCCGTCGCGGCTCCTTGGACTGAGATGTGCTCCTTCTTCTTGCTCTTCAGGAGAGACTTGGTCGCGGAGTCTTCCAGAGGACGGCCGGAGAGGACGACTAGGAGCACGCGCAGGGTGTGGGATCCGAATCGGTCGGTCAAGAGGAAGCCCATGTGCTGTTCAAACTCGTCCAGGGTCATGAGGAAGAGGTCCTCCATGGTGCTCTCCGGCTCGGCGCCTTCCTCCTCCTCCGCATCATCCTCGGTCTTCTCTTCCGGAACGAGGCCTCCAAGCTCCTGTGTCACAACAGGAGCGGACTGGAGGAACAGCGACTCGCAGCAGTGGCTTGCGAATCGGTGCTGCACGAGGGACAGGAAGTGAGTGGCGAATGCGTTGAAGATCTGCTTCTTCTGCTTCGTGTTGGACAGGAGAATCAAGCGCTCCATCAATCGCGACAGCGACTGACTGCTGGCGAGCTTGAGCTCCTTGCCCTTGGCCTCCTTGTAGATGTTCTGCAGGAACACATCGCGCTCCTCGGGGGAGGGGAACTGGTTCAGCTCGAGAAGCTCGTCGGCGCGGCGGAAGTACTCTTGCTCTTCGTCGGCGAGCATGCCGAAGAACTCCCGCTCGGGACCATTGTCGTGGAACGTCGACGGCTGTTGTTGCTGCTCCTCGCCCTCGTCGCCGCCATAGCTGGGCTGCTCGCCCTCCTGGCCATCTTCGCCCTCGACGCGTCGGCGCTTAGACTGTCTCTCTTCTTGGTTGGCCTCGTAGTTGGCCTCGTGGGTCTCTCTCCTCTTCTTCTTTCGCTCGTCGCGAATGGCTTGGCGTTTTGTTCTCGGCTTGGGCATTTTGACTGGCGGTATCGACGACGATTTGAGTTGCTGAGGTACAGAGCGGGTTCGTCCCATGCATGTGCTTGAGCGACAGAAGAAAAAAATTTGGTCCCAGTGCATTATCTTATCGCTTATCTTATCATACCCCACTCCACCCATGTCTCTCCATGAAGGTGCCTGGGTAATCCCTACCTTCCCTCAACACAACCTAACGGACTCTCCCTCCCGTCAGCTTCTATCCATAGTTCACAGCTTCGTTCGAACATGTTGAATTCGCAGGTTGTTTCTTTGTTTTGATCGGAAAGTCATATGGCAGTGAGTTGACGAGACGTTATCTTTGGATGAGATGTGAGTCTATCTATGTATGGGCCGATCCTGCAGCAGAGAGCTAACACGCTTCTAGTATACCGTCTTCTATGATGTAGAGTACCCAGGATGACCAGGCGAATCTTCGTCGCGTTCCTTTCTATCGACAATCAGAGTCTACGCCACCACCTCCTTCCCGACTTCCTCCAAAGCCTTGAATAGGCCGTTGACAGTCCCTTCAAGAGTCTGGCAATTGACGACTACTCGGAAGAAGCTCCCTTGCTCTCCTGGAGCATAGTCTACCATGAATCCCCGAGTGATGAGCTTCGAGACCATCTCGCTGGTACGTTTTGTGTTCATCTTGGGATCCGTTGCAAGCTGACCGTTCGGTGCGTAGTAGAAACAGACCTGCAAGCATGGCGGAGGATTCGAGGACACCAAAACGAAGTTCTCGCTTTGCTGAACCAGGGTGGCAAGGTGCTCGGCCAGTGAGAAAGCATGGTCAATCTGTTTCGCGAAGCCGCCGGCGCCGTAATAGATCCAGGCCAGTGCCAGCTTGAGACTGTCACCCCTACGTCCGCACTGGAGAGTCAGGTCCGCCAGGTCCCAAACGTCGTCGGCATCGTCCACGTTGTGGAACAGGTAGCCAGCAGGCAGAGTGTTGGCCTTGTGGAAGACCTTCTCATCCGGCGTCAGAAGGAACGAGCATGTTACCGGCACGTTCATCATCTTGTGCGGGTTGACCGTGAGCGAATCGGCCAGGTGGGAGCCCTTCAGCTTCGATTTTTGCTTCTCCGAGAAGATGGCGGATCCTCCCCAGCTTGCGTCGATGTGGAACCACAAATCAAACTCCTTGCAAATGGCAGAGATCTCTTCAAACGGGTCGTACGATCCCATGACCGTGGTTCCAGCCGTGGAGTTGACGTACAGAGGCGTCTTGCCCTCAGACTTGGCACGCACGACCAACTCCCTGAGGGCCGCCGGGATCATGCGTCCCTGCTCGTCGACCGGCACAGCCCACACGGCGGAGGCACCCAAACCGCATGTTAGGGCACTCTTCTCGACAGAGTAGTGTCCGTGAGCACTTGTGAAAACAACGAAATCGTGCGAGCCATTGCCTAAGGCCTTGGTCTCGGGGTAGAGGGCACTGCGTGCCACGACCAGGGATGTAAGGTTTGAAGAACTACCACCCTGGCATGTGACACCTCCAGCCCGAGGACCTGTGAAGCCAAACAAATTCGCAAACTTGCGGGCGGTGATTTTCTCAATGATGCTCAAAGCTGGTGAGACTTGGTACACGTGGAGCTATCACAGGTCAGTGACTCCTCGACTTGAGACAGGCAGGCGCTGATGACTCACATTGGTGTTCAACACAGACAAGAGAAGGTCGGCGACAACTCCAACCTACGTCAGTTAGCGGGGCTCCGGGGAGTAAAGTTCTTGAGCATACAGGAGTGTTGCTGGCATAGAGCTTGTCCATGAACCCTTGGTCCCAGGTATTGACGCTGTATCTCAAAATCTTCTGTACAACGTCGAGCAAGCCATCTTTGCCAAGACCGTCACCCTCCGGGAGTGAAAGCTTCAACTTCTCGACCAGGTCTTGCGGCTTCTGAGTGTCTACGAGGACATTCTCTGGGACGCCATCTATGTTTACCAATGTGTTGCCGTTCACCTTTTGCCCTGCGGCCTCGTCGGCGGCTCTAATGTAGGGCACAACCAGGCCCTTGACAGCGTCGAGCAACTACGGGCAGGGGGCCGTGTCAGTGAATCTGTCTACTCGGAGACGTGCACCCACCTAAACCGCCGGTACACTTACATCCTCGACTTCCTCGGCTCGCCTGAGTTGCTGCGGGGCAGCATGGTTTCCATTCGTGCCGTTCATGATGATGGTGCAAGCCCGGATGAAACGGGTAAAATTTCTCTGGTCCAAGCAGAAACTAACGAAAGAGAAATCAGCTCAAAAAATCCACGAAAGTTCCCAACTGCGTTTAACCAAGATACACTTCAGTCTCGGCAACAGAACGTCGTTGCTGGATAGTTCGGTTCTTCGGCCTCCTGCGGGACTGAATACTGGGGGGAGAAATTCTTCAAGGGCCGGCCCATTTCCCGATGACGGCACGTCGGGGGCAAATTTGCGCGAGCGCGACCGGGGTTAGCCGCCGTCCCGCCACTACCGACGGCTTTCATAATCTTCGGCGATTCTTCCATCATCACGGCCCAACGAGAACGGCCAGCCCCCACGCCGGCGCCTGCGAGACTGCAGCGGTTGAACATC
This sequence comes from Colletotrichum sojae, assembly GCA_014235955.1. Taxonomy (NCBI): domain Eukaryota; kingdom Fungi; phylum Ascomycota; class Sordariomycetes; order Glomerellales; family Glomerellaceae; genus Colletotrichum; species Colletotrichum sojae. Next base: position 61,260 of record WIGN01000184.1, on the reverse strand, counting down.
TGGCCGCCGTTCTGCCATACTCAATGTGAACAAAGTGATAAGCAGGTGTCTCTGCAGCACTCACATGGGTGACTAGCTTGCCAGGCTGCTGGCACAACCCGCACGAGCCAGGGCCGATAGCCGTTTCGTCTCAAGAGCGGCAAAGCTGGCGCCATCCCGCCGTTCCGGACTCTCTGGCCGACGCCGCCAGCCGGCTAGCTACCGGGCCCGTCCGAAGACAGCCGGAATCCTTTTGCACACTTCCGAAGGCAGGCCGTTTGAAGACAACAGCTTGCAGTCCACAGCCAGAAGAGACAGGCAGGCAATATGCCGTTTGCTTTGCGTCATGCTCTACCAACAAGAAAAGCTGACATGACGGCAGTGACCTCCCCCGCAGCTGGACATGCCATGTTTGCGCAAACGACCATTGTATCTCTGCTGTCTATGATCGAAAAGCCACTTGTCAATTCTGACCGATCCCGCGGGCTCTGATCGTACCGTCCACGCGAAGTCTCCGAAAGTGTAAAGTTGGCAAGGTTGCCTACTCATTGCGGACCTGTCCACCGGGTTGAGTTTGACACTATTGACGACTTCTCTGGCGCCCCGAGCACGACGCTTGTTCCCTTTGCGCCCGGAGCTCAATAAATGCCCATCCCTACCTCTCCCCGCCCGCTGCTGCAGCGGGCGTTGCGTTGGACAATCATCAGTGCGTCCCGCTCGCACTGTCACCATCTGACCTTGTGTTTCCGACAAACGCAGTCAGCGGCTCATAGGAGTCTAGGAGATCTCATCAAAGCGATGCGGCCGGTCCGACTGCTGTCCGTGCGCATCTATTCGAAGGCCCGGCGGTGGGCACGCCATCTCCCGACGGTGATTAAACCGGAGACGACTCCGCATGGCGATCCATGACCGGCATTTGCCCAAGCTTCTCGAAGGGTCGGCACTGGAGCATGAAGCTGGGATGTGATGGACGCCATGTGTTTGAGAGACTCACGGAGAGGTTTCACGGATTGTCGGCGAACTGGACCCTCGGGATCAATGCGGATGCGTGGCATCTGATAGTTGCTTGAAACATGAGCATCGTCATGGGCACCTCGGTGCGAAGTGATGGGATGCGACAGGATGTGATGGGCGACAGGCATCATCTCAACCGACGACAAACGTCGGGAGGCGAGACGAGACAGGACAAGACGTGCAGCAGGGCTGCATCTGCTCGGGCTGTGCGACGGGCCCCCAAGAGAAGCTGCATGCATGCAGCCGCGTTCCCGGGTTTGCGCATGTCTGACTGTCCGACTGCCACGGACGGGCGGGCGACTCGAGTGCAAATCGGGCGCCGAGTAGAGCGAGGGCACGTCGAATGGACGCATGTTTGACGAGGTGGCTTGCAGGGGCTCGCGATCGGCATGGCGACACAGTTTCGCATGATTGGGTGTGCAGAGGTGCGCATCCCGGTGGCACACGTGGTGCGATGCTCAGGAACCAGGCACAGGAGGAGAAGGGGTTGACTGCGCGCCAGAGAATGACGAGGAAGCGTCTCGAAATGGGTAAACTGGCCCGTCGCACCGATGAGGAGCCGGGGAATCGGAAGCCAAGACGATGCGACGGGAACAGCATCATCAGGCTTCCTATCACACCGGACTCGACTGCTTCCCCTCGGCGTGCGTGTGTGTGTGGTGGGCGAAGGAGGTGTTCGTCCTCCCCTCATCCCTCCCTGTCTGGCCTAGGGGCCTAGGGGCGTGCCAGAGATATGCTTGTTTTCTGAGGTGATGAATGACAGATTCTGTGGAGGGTCCAAAAGGCTGGGCATCGCACCCTTGGCATCATACAGGCGCGCACACAGGCTCCGCTCAGCATAAGCAGGAGAAGCGCTCTGTTCTCGGTAGGACGTCGTCAGTCGGCGTACTTTGTAGGGCATCAACAGGGTCGCCATCGGCTTGCATGCGCAGAGTTTCACCGCGGTGGGCGAAGTGGGAAAATCATCAACGGCCGCTGTGACGCTGTGCCTGGTTCCTGGGCCGTTTGGTGGACGATCAACTGCCGCATCGAGGTGGTCAGGGGCACAGCAGCCAGGAAAAACGGGCAAACTACTAACAGCGAGAGGCTACCTACCCGTGCTCGGGCAGAGAGCGCGTGGCGGTTTTTAGGTCGAAAGAAAGCAAGAGGGAGGCGGGATGGATTGCCGTCGTTAAGGCCGATAACCCGGTACGGTATGGTATGGCGCCTCCCAACAAGACGAGAGTCGGTTCACAGTCACCGGGTTCATGGTTTCTCACCGAGGGAAGGGAACGACCACAAAAAAAGGGGGTGAGAAGAATGACGATACTTCTCAATCGAGGCCCCCAGTCAGTCGGGTCGACGTTGGTGACAAATCTTGGTTGACCTTCGGACCCTTTCAATACTCTTGCAGATATTGAATTGCAGAGTACCCACGCTCATTTCACGACTTTTTTTTTTACATGTCGAAGAGCAACGGGCAGCAGGCGGCTCTCAGACTCCCAGATCCATCTGCAAAACGTACGCAACCCACTGAATCGGGCCTCGCATACCCGCAATCTCATTAAAAAATACCAAAGCCCCCGGTCTGCGCACCGACAAAGATCCCGGACGGACATGCGAGAGAGACGTGCAGCGAACATCCTGAACCCCTCGGGACGACATCTCCAGAAACAGCAAAGAGCCCCCCTCCCCGCTCGTCCATGGTTGACCAGAGTTTTGGGAAGGGGGCCGGCCGGGGGGGGAGGGGGAGGGGGAGAAGAGAAAAACAAAATTGAATCAATCGAATTTTGCTTGCAATTATCACGACACGCACGAGAAGGGGAGAAACGACGGGGGGAGTGGAAAGGGGAGGCAAGCAAATTTGCATGCCGTGTACGCATTGGTCCTGTTATTCATTTCCAGCAGGTGGCCAACACGTATCCGTCCGTACATATATACCATGCCATACCGGTGTGCGGATGTACATGGGTTGATGCATGAAGCAGCTTTCATCGTCATATTCCATGCGCATTCTTTTCCTCTCTTCTCTTCTGCCACTCTCTGTTTCAAACGGACGATATCCGTACACTTCACAATTTGTACAGCAAACGCAAGCTACCACCTACACTACCAAGCCAAACAACATCAGCAGATCAGCTAGCTCTCCTTGACGGAGGCCGTGACGACATCTGAGGCCTGAGCTCCTGCTCTGCCAACCCAGCGCACCCACCCGCCCCAGCGAAAACGGCAAACAAAACGTCCAGGATTCGAGCTCTGGTGGGATAAGTGGTTGTCAATCGTCACCTCTCTCAGAACATACAGGCTTCATCCCGCGAGGAGCCGGCGGGTGCTCGAGCAACGCAACACCTGCGAACGCGTGGGCGGAACAACGAACAAAGTGGGTGGTGGAGCAGTGCAGAAAGCCCAGCGGGTGGTTTTTTTTTTCACATTCTGTTGTTTGTCGGTTGGGCTGTTGTTCCTTTTTTGTTATTCCCTTCACATCACACATCACGACAACGGCAACGACAACACATCAAACCTATACTTTCCTTGGGGTCCCTCCAGGTTCGAGGTTGCCCATTATTCAAGTCCAAGTTCAAGTCCAACACAGCACAACACTACGAGACATAATTAGCAACAGCCGCAGCCTCGGCTGTAGCCACAACGCAGCATCAGCATCAGCATCGGTCCTTCCACCACTTCTTCTTCTTCTTCGAGACCTGAGTACGAGTACGGATACCTGAGGAGATTCTCTACAGATACTTGCATCTCCTACCTATCCTGCGGTACCTACTCTGTACAGTGTGCTCTGTACACGAAGTCACAAAGTATCCCGTCCTATCCACTCCTTCCTTGCCTTGCCTTGCCCTCTGGCATCGACGAAAAAAGCAAGTGCATCCCATCATCCTTCCTGCCCCCCCCCCAAACCCCAGTCACTCCTTTCCTCCTTCCCCCTGCGTGTGCGTGTTGCGCGTGTGTGTGTGCGCGCCGCCGCCGAGCCACTCAGCAGCTCTTTCTGGTTCTGGGTGTACTCCGTACTCCGTACCTTACCTTATCCACCAATACTGAGGTACCTACACTACTACTATTACAGAGTGCACTTGGTGTAAGGTCGTGGTGTTTGCCTCCAACCAACACCGTCGTCATACCTCCAGGAGTCCAGATTCCCATCTTGACTTTCCCGCCCATCCCACTACACCACTACACTACTACTAGCTCCTGCATCTCACTCACACACCCACCCACCCACTCACACGCGCGCACACTCATACGCAAACCTCTCGACTGCATTTACGGGTTTTTTACTTCTTTTTTTTCTTCTGCGCTGTCAACCACACGATTCTTCCTGTGCCGGCCTCACAGCTTAGGCGTGCATCCCAAGAGAAGAAGCAATCCTGTCTCACTTGCTCAGCCAACACGAGTACGTCTCGCATCCAAACCACTACCTTCATTCCCCCCCCGCCGGACCATCCCCAAAGGACAATCCATCCGTAATCGGCATCACGAACGATTGTCCTGAGACCGAGAGAGCGCGCGGACAGGACGCAGCTTGCGTACGCCACACAGACGCACACTTGCTGTTTGTTTCCTTCCCTCACTACATAGTACGCGCTACTACGACGAGGTCCGAACAAACAAACCCTTTTTTCCTCTCTCTTTCTCTCGCCCATCAAGACGCCCACATCACAGCTCTCCGCCATCCTATCTTGTTTTCTAACTCGAAGAAGCAATACGATCGAACCGCGCGCGCGGTCTGAGAGCCGAAACGAAACTAGGCCTTTTCGCGCCGTAGCCCGTCCGACTAGCACCTGCACCGTCCACCGGCACCCGTCGTCTTCGCAGCCTGTCTCTCTCTCTCCGTCGCCCGCAGCTTGTCTCCAATTCTATTAACTCGACGCCATCCTGTCCCCAGCTCCCCGGGTTCCCTCTTTTTTTTTCCCCTTGTTGGTCTGACAAAGCTTGGTTCTGCTCTGCCCTTCCTTTGTTGGCCGCCTGAGAAGAAAGACCATCCTCTCCTTTGTCTCCCGACCTCGATCCGCGCAAACCTGCGACACTTGGAACCACAAAGCGACCCGCTCCCGATCGTCAACCGTTGCGCCTTCCGCGCCCGTTGCGTGACGATACACGTCGGACCCGACTTGCAGGATACCTAGGCAGGGGTCCTGAGCCGCTACCAACACCACCAACCACCACACCCAACACGGCTCAGGAGCTACCTCCGGCCGTTACGACAACCACCACCACCCAAATACCAATACATACACACACACGTACAAACACCGACAAAATGTCCATCTCCCAGCAACCCCCGATACCCATTTCCATCACCATTTGCGGCGATGGCGGCTGCGGAAAGTCCTCGATAACCCTCCGTCTTGTCCGCTCCCAATGGACCTCCGAATACGACCCCACCATCGAGGACTCGTACTCCATCACCCGCAAGATCGACGGCCACAACTACCACCTCTCTCTCACCGACACCGCCGGCCAGGAAGAGTACCGCGGCATGTGGGCCTCGTCCAACCTCGGAGCCGACGCCTTCCTCCTCGTCTACGACATCACCGCCCGCGACTCGCTCGATGCCTTGGACTACTTCAACGACCTCATTGATATGGAGGCCGAGACCCGTCTCGACAACGCCGACCGTGCCAAGCGCGCCGGCATCTCCCCCTCCTCGTACCGCGACACCGTCCTCGCCGGCCCGGGCGCTAAGACCGTCCCCCCCGTCAAGATCGTCGCCGGCAACAAGTGCGACCTGCAGGAGTCGCGCGCCGTCCCCGCCGCTGTTGGCCTCGACTGGGCCCGCCGCCGCGGCTGCGGCTTCATGGAGACGAGCGCACGTCTCGAGGTCAACATCGAGGAGACATTCGCCCTCATCGTGCGCCGCGTCGTCGAGGCCCGCAGGATGGCCGAGATGGGCGTCAACGAGAACATGGAGCTGGACCGCCGCGGCATGACGAAGCCCCTCAGCCCGCTGCCGACCGGAAGCGAGAACGAGAAGCGCTCGCCGGGCCTGCGGGGCCCGAACATTGACGGCGGCAGGGTCAAGGGCCGCGGGTCGATATGGAAGAAACTGCGGTGCTGGTGAAGGCTGTGCTAGGCTGTGCTAGGATGACTTTTGAAGTTGGGTTTGACGACCAGACGAAAGCGATTGTCAGCTGCGCTGTGCACCTGCAACCCGTTGCGCACAGAACCCTGTTCCCTGAAGGCGCCCCAGCCGGGAAGGGCGTGCCACCAAGGACCTGTGGGGAGGCAACAGCGAAGCTCCGAGAGGGGCGATTCTTGCATGCCCGCGACGACCGCGGCACGCTGTAACGGAGGAAAAACAGAAGCAGAGAAAGGAGGTGGAGCGAGATATCCACGAAACGAAACGTCATGACGGTGTAACGCGCCACGTTGTATGAAAGAAGAAGCAGAGCGGCGTGGGGGGAAACGGCGGACTGGAATTGCGTTTCGATCATGTTTTTGGGGGGGACGCGGAGGCGTGCGTGGCTTGCTTGCTGCAGATGTTCATCAGACGGGGGTTTCTTAGACGCACGCAAGTCGGACGACCTCATTTTTTTCTCCCCCCCCTTATCTCTGTCGCTGGCATGCGACTGCATGCATGCATGCATGCCTCTCGCACAGACGAGAGTGAGGAGGAAGACGGAGACCCAAGGAAAGGTGTCTGGAGTTTTACCCCATTTTTTCACCCAAGCACATGGTGTGCGACACAACCACTACTACCCACGAGCATATCCTGCTCCCTTTTCCTTTTTCTCATTTTTTTTTCCCCCCTTCTCTCTGTACAAGACCGAATCGGCATTTTGCGCCTCGCGGCATTATCATTTTCTAATGTCACGACTCCCCGTGGCTGGTGTGTTTTAACTCTCTTCTTTCCGTTTTTTGGTGTTGTAACATGCCGTCCAGTACGTGTTTAGATACCAAGGCGTCTCCGTCCAGCTAGCTGTATGACACAAAGAGACTTGATTGTTTCGGGACCACCCCCTATATCCTAAGTTTCATCACCAACGAATGACAAGAGCGAGTGACGAACAAATGTTTGCTCACGATGTAATATTGAGAAGAACTTGTCTAGCTGAAATGCGACCCAAATCTTTGTCCAAATCACTCATACCACCACCGACCCTCCTCGTCCCAACCAGCAAGATATTTCCCATTTCCCAGCAACGCCCCAAAACAAAGCATGAACCCTTATAAGCGTCTTCCATCTATACTTTCTCTAGGTCGTATCCCCGCCCCATCCCGTCTACCCGTCAAGAGTATGTACCCAGTCTAGCAGACTTTTAGTTGGTGAGATGGGAAACGGTCTGCTTCCACAGGCCGTTGTGGGACCACATCCAGTTCTTGAGGAACGGGGGGTCCATGCCCGTCTCGAAGGCCTCGTTGCGGGCGGCGATCTGCTGGTTGCGCAGGGCCTCCCGGGCCGACGCGCCTCGGTTGTGCAAGTGAGGCATGCGGTCGATGGCGTCCATGGCCAGACTGAAGCGATCCGTCTGGTTGCGGATGGCGAGCTCGAGGGGTGTGTCAATGTTGCCCTTCTCCTTGTAGCCGCGGACGTGCATGTTGATGGAGCCGGGGCGCTTGTAGGTGAGGCGGTGGACGAGCCAGGGGTACGAGTGGAAGTTGAATATGATGGGCTTGTCGTCGGTGAAGAGGGAGACCCACTCGGCGTTGGTGAGACCGTGGGGGTGGTCCTCGTGGGAGATGAGCTTGAAGAGATCGACGCAGTTGACGCAGCGGATCTTGAGCTCGGGGAAGTGCTGGAGCAGCAGGTCGATGGCAGCCAGGGACTCGTGAGTCGAGATGTCACCGCAGGAGGCCATGACCAGATCGGGCTCTTCGCCCTGGTCGGTGCTGAACTGGGGCCAGATGCCGATGCCCTTGGTGCAGTGCTCGACGGCCTTCTCCATGGAGAGGTACTGCAGGTGCTCCTGCTTGTCGGCAACGATGACGTTGACGTAGTTGGAAGAGGCCAGGCAGTGGTCCATGGTGGACAGCAGGCAGTTTCCATCAGGCGGCAGGTAGATGCGGACGACCTCGGGGCTCTTGTTGGCAACGACGTCGAGGAAGCCGGGGTCCTGGTGCGTGAAGCCGTTGTGGTCCTGGCGCCAGACGACGGCAGTCAAGAGAATGTTGAGCGAGGCAATCTTGTTGCGCCACTCGACCTCGAGAGCCTTCTCGATCCACTTGCAGTGCTGGTTGACCATGGAGTCGATGACGTGAACTGGCGGCCTGTTAGTACAATATCACTCTGAATACCGGGGGTTGAACTTACTGAATGGCTCGTAGCTGTTGAGCAGGCCGTGACGACCAGTCAGAATGTAGCCCTCGAGCCAACCCTCGCAGGTGTGCTCGGAAAGCATCTCCATGACACGGCCCTCGGGTGCCAGGTTGCCGCCGTTGGCATCCTCCTCGAAGTACTCGCCCATCCAGACCTTCTGGCCGGCCTCGTAGACCTTGCCAAGCTTGTTGGACTCGGTTTCGTCGGGTCCGAACAGACGGAAGCTGTTCTGGTTGAGGGCGATGACGTCCTTGAGGTAGACGGCCATGTTGTTCATGCTGGCAGCGTTGGTAGCGCCGGCCTTGTCGACCTTGATGGAGTAGTTCTTGAAGTCGGGGAGCTTGAGGGGCTTCCTCAGGACACCACCGTTGGCAACGGGGTTGGCGCTCATGCGGCGGATGCCGGTAGGGCACAGTGCCTTGAGTTCGTCAGAGATCTTGCCGTCCTTGAAGATACGGTCAGGCTCGTAGCTGCGCATCCACTGCTCCAAAACCTTGAGGTGCTCGGGGTTGGAAGCGACGTTGGGGATGGGGACCTGGTGAGCCCTCCAGTAGCCCTCCATGTAGTTGTTGTCGATCTTGCGGGGACCGGTCCAGCCCTTGGGGCTGCGGAGAACAATCAAGGGCCACATGGGGCGGAAGGCCTTGCCAGAATCGCGGGCCTGCTTCTGGTACTTGCGGATCTCGAGGACGCAGTGCTCGAGGGTGGCAGCCATGGCCTGGTGCATAGTGTTGACATCGTCACCTTCGACGAAGTATGGTTGCCAGCCGTAGCCGAGGAACAGATTCTCGAGCTCCTTGTGGGAAATTCTGGCGAGGATGGTGGGGTTGTTGATCTTGTAGCCGTTGAGGTGCAGGACAGGAAGCACAGCGCCGTCGACAATGGGGTTGAGGAACTTCGTGCTGTGCCAGGCGGTGGCCAGAGGACCGGTCTCGGCCTCGCCGTCACCGACCATGGTCAGGGCGATGAGGTCGGGGTGGTCGTAGACGGCGCCGAAGGCGTGGGAGACGGAGTATCCGAGCTCTCCACCCTCGTGGATGGAGCCCGGAGTCTCGGGGGTGGCATGGGAGCCGATGCCGCCGGGGAAGGAGAAGGACTTGAAGAACTTCTGCATGCCCTCCTCGTCCTCGGACTTCTCGGGGTAGACCTCGGAGTAGACACCCTCGAGGTAGGACTGGGAGAGGACGGCAGGAGCGCCGTGGCCGGGGCCGGAGATGAAGATGGAGTCGAGGTCGTACTTCTTGATGAGGCGGTTGAAGTGCATCCAGGTGAAGATCTGACCGGGAGCAGAGCCGAAGTGGCCAAGTAACCTCAGCTTCAGGTGCTCGACCTTGAGGGGCTCCTTGAGAAGAGGGTTCTCCTTGAGGTAGATCATACCCAAGGACAGGTACAAGCTGGCCTTCCAGAAGTCATTGTACTTCTCGATCTCCTCCTCGGAGAGGGGCTCGCCCTTGATGGTTGAGCGGGCTGGGCCATAAGGGCTGATGGACTCGACCTCCTTGTCTGTCATCGTCGAGCAGGAGGGAGGTGTGTAAGTGATGTGTGTAAAAGTGTGTGGTTGTGTTCAGGCTAAGATGCCTTGAGAGTGGTGGTTTGGATAGAAGACAAGAAGACGGATGTTGCTTTCGAGGGCTTGGTCTTTATAGCTCTTTTCCGAGAAGGAGACGGACGCCAGACAATGAGACAAGGCCAAAGGTGAGGTGCGGTTCCTCTGCCCAGAGACCGGCCGGCGGCGGGCAACGCAGACCAGGCTTGGGAACTGATGCTCGCGCTCATGGTGCTGATCTCAGGTGGGAAACAGGCGGCAGCCCACGCGACGCAGGTCCGGGAGCTATCAGCCGATGTTGACGGACCCGACCAGGGTGGGAGGCGAGGTTGCGGACGTTGCAGAAAGGAGGCCATGGTAATGGTGCCGGAGGGGTCCAATGGGCTGGCAACGTGGGGGATGGCGCATGAGACGTTAACTCCATAGCCGCGTCGTGTATCCGTACAATGGACGACTCTAGGCGGGCAAAGTCGGTGGAATGCTCGAATCGTGGGTACATGGTTGTGGATGTGGACGGGCGTGGTGCAAGTCGGACGGAGAGTGCCTATGACAGGCCGGGGGCCCGGGGTATCAGAAGTGACCAGGCGCGGCTGCAGATGAGCTGAGGAATTTTCGGGTTTCCCTTGCCTGTTTCTCTCTCGAAAGGGTTGATCTTTTGGCGGTTGTGCGTGGGGTGCGAGGTGGTCTGATTTTCTGAAAGCGACTCAAGTGCGGCCGGGCCCCCGGGGCAGCGACCGACATGTAGCCGACGTCACCTTACGCCCCACGTCGGTGACCTGCGTCCTTCTCTCCGCGTCATTCTGCTTGTCAGATTTGCCCATCCGTTTTTGTTTGATGGAGAATGGCAAAAGTCGTGTTCTGTAACGTGCGTGCATGCAAAAGGGTTGGGGCATGAGTAAGCTGTGGTTGTCGATGTGGTGGAGGAGAAGGAGAGGGAGATGTTGAAGTTGACGGGGTTGGTCGTTAGGTAATACAGTACAACGACCATTAGGTACCTGTATACAGGTACATAGGTACAGAAGAGGCAATCAACTCCAGCCTGGAAGGTGTGATACGGTGAAGTCGGTGAGGAAGGTGAAAACGGCTACAGCTACGCCTTGGGCAGGTGAGACGGTCCGTACCTGCCTACCTAGGTACGCAGACGTGTTCCTTCCGGGCCGTAGGTGCGGCAGGAACGGGGCTCAGCGTTGGCCACTTCGGAGAGGAAGGAAGGACCAAGACACATGGAACAAACGTTGAAGGCAGGTGCGGTGCGAGCCAGGTTGCCAGGGACCATCGGGCCTTCCCAAGATTGCTAGTAGCGAAGGCCAGTGCTGGCAGACCACTATAAGACAGTGCCTGTCTATTAGGTACTTCCAGGGTGCTGAAGGTGCTGAACCCACCTCACCTAACCATTCCCGGGGCCCCGGACAGAGCCTCCCGGGCTCACCGTCTCCTGCCCTGCCTGTGTCACACACGTCGGTAACACCCGAGCAAAGCCAACCCAAGCAACACCCAGACACCACCATTCTCTTTCCCTCGCCCCTTCGGATAGCCTCAATCCGTCGTCTCCCGGTGGCCTCACTACCTAATCTTTGGGAACGAGATGGTCATGTTCCAAGCCAGCGGGAAATCGCCAGATAAACGATTCGGTCTTGGCGTGGCAGCAAAGCAGATGGCCTCGGCGGAATGTCTCCCTACCATCACGGGACTGTGGCCTCCTTTCTTCGAGAAAACAGCGCCATCCTCTTGCCTTGTCACACTCGAAGCCTCCATTCTCTTCATTCCGGGTTAGCCAACGCTCACGCCTCTGCCGTCTTCTCGGACCGTTTGCTCGTATCTACCACCCAGCATCCTCTCGCAATCACCGCCGCCCCTGGGGATATGGCGCACTCTCCAGCAAGCGTACCAGCCCATTTCCCGCCTGTTCCACAGGCACCAGGCAGGCTACTGATTCAGCGTCGGGCATCAGCAACCACCCAGAAGCATGGAAACATCAACGCCAGCAACGGCGCCATAGGCGGGGCAGGCCACAGCAACAACACCAGAATCGAGGACTTGATCCGTCGACGCGCAAGGATGCCGGCCAAGGGCGTTGTCAATCATCTAACGGTCGACGAGCCCGTCCGTCTCGTTGCCTCGGCCAACCAAGCAGAGGATACACGCGGCAACGTCCCGCCCGTTTGATGCCTTTCTTTGCAGACAGTGTCTTGGCCCTATGGAGCGCATCAGAGCAGGGCAAATACAGGCTATGCCCGAAACACAGAAACATGCTGTACGACCTTGATGCTGTGGTCGAACTTGCGCCTGGCTACCGGCGTGTAACGGATGGCGGACAGCGGAGGCCGGCCGACTCCTTCGCCCAAGTTCGAAAGCAGCTGATTCCGAAGCAGTCTGGATGGTGGCACGCCCAGAATGCACGCAGATCATGGCGCTGTTCATCCCCTGTCTGCCCTGAACCTGGCACTTTCACCCTGGCAGCCCCGCCGCCGACTGTCAATCCTGCAGACATCACCCCACCATCCTTTTTTAACACTACGACCGCGACAGACGGCAGCTAGGACTCCAGCCCGGACGAGAAGGAAGAGAGGGGCTCCGAGCTTGTAGCTTGGAAGCAGCTACGTGCCATGGCCAAGATAGTGTGGCCTGGATCGAGATTCATATATCGCCCTTCACGGATTTTCTGCTCGCCGCCAATTTCCCCTTTGCACAGTCGACTTCTGCCCACGAGCCTCTACTCCTCTTTCCTACACTCGGTTTCGTCGGCGAGCGGCAAGACATCTTCGAAACCTTGACTTGGCGGCACACGATGCATGTCCGTTAGCATGCAATCTTGGCCGGCAAAGCCACTGCCAGCTGAATGCCACCAATGGAGGGAGGGGTAACAACCTTGGCGGAACTTTGCGTGCACACGATACGAAAGGAGGACCAATTTGGCTGACGGGTTAGAAAAATCAAGCGTGCGGAATGCCGTTTCTGTCCTCAGACATCCGACGTTTTCGCATGAGGACGAGAATGGATGGGATTGGGCCCTGTCAACCAAGCCGACTAACCGCTCGAAACGACGGCTCGAGGGGCCAAGGTGATTGCAGGTCACAAATGAGAAAATACAGAGATGGATACCGTTGGAAGGATTGCGTATCGCCAACACAAACGTCAGCACTCGATGTGATGTGATTGCATCACAGCGCGGGGTTGCTGGATAAGGGGTCCAGAGAGGGGCAATGAGTGACACGACGTCGAAGGAGAGGTTGTCCCCCGAGAGTTGGGTGCTGGTCGTTTCGAGAGGAAAGGTCATCTGTGCCACTGCCATCCCAACCTTGACTTGTCATCTGAATACCGAAGGCTTCTTGTCTCCTGGCTGGGCTGCGCTACATGATTGCGTAGCTCTTGCCATGTGCGCCAATAGTAGGACCAACAAGGGCAACGGCTCCCTGCAGAACTTTCCACGGCGTCTTCACCGCAACCTCGGGGCCAGAGAGCTTCCGCTTCGCTCGGGTTGGTCGGGGAAGGGATCTTCGCAGAGGGCTTTTTGTGCGGTGGAGTTTGAGAATCCGATGTTTCGGCCATGGATGGCATGGATGGATGCCACCTCGACGTTGACAGCTGTGTTCAGCGCTGTGCCGCATGCAATTCGTATGCGGGTCAACGCAGAACGGGCCCCGGGGCGACCGGGGTGTTCCAGAGCCGTAGCGGGGACCGGCGGGGGATCAGCCGCCGACTGGCGGGAGCTAACGATTCACCACAGAAGCAACGTTCAGGGGAGCTATGACCTTTTGCGGAGGCCTAGCCAAAAGCTGCCAAACTGCCTCCCTAGGTACTATCCGAACATGGTGTTATTGTAGACGTCGTGATCGGCCGACCGGACGGACGCGACTTATTCGCCTGGAGCTGCAGCGAAAACACCCAGGAATAGGTACACAGTTGGGACCCCCTGGGCGAGCTGGACTCTACCAATGTACTGTCAACTGCGTACACATTGACGTTAAACTTCACAAGGGCTCTGTCAGTTCTTTTACTACCCCGCTCCCAGACACTTCTGCGTCGAAACCAACTGTGAGGGAATCTAACTGTATCCGTATGGCCGGAGTACGACATCCATATCCCACGCTGGTCGGTGCTCTGGTCTGATCCCGAACTGACAGGTCAGTAGCGTCCTGCCATGCGAGATTGCTACCCCTGAGACCTCGTCCCACCATTTGGCGGTTGATATCCGCAGACTTCGTCCGTCAAGCTTCTAGTGCAAACCGCGCCTTCGTAATCCGCGTGAGCGATGGCACTATTTGCGCAGAGTTCTGAACTTATAGTCGTCAATCCGTATCTCAACACCGCGTCAACACGTCCAGCACCTTCACAAACCGTCCGAGCCACGGCCGTGCTCTAGCAATATGGCCCCGGAAGTCGACACACCACCACATCATGGTGGCCTGACGTCACGTTCCCCGCTGATCAAGGTCATCCCCGATCGTCTCTGACTCTGCCATTTTGCCGTACGGCCATATAAACTTTCAATAGCCACCGTCTTATCGTCATTAGAAGGGCGGCCAGACGAAAGAACTCTTCCTCTCTCCCTCCTACTTCATCTCGCCTCCCGCAGCTACAGACCAGCGACCAACACCCAAATATCAGGTATAGTTCCCGCGCCGTCTTCTCCAAGACTCGAGACCTGCGCGTGGCGAGCTGACTTGTCACTTGCCGCCGGAAGGAAAGACATGGCATCCTACCCCAGCCACAAGCCCCAGACCCCGCAACCTCCCCCGCCTATCCCCATCAACGACGGGGACGACGAGCAGGGTGGCGCGACAAGAGATTATTGAAAGGAGCATTCCATAAGAGGATTTTGCAAGCTACACAACGGCATTCTTGTATGAGATTTCTTGATGACGGATAACGGGAACGAGCTTGCGGGCTTTTCCTTCTTCGCACGGTTACGAGGGGGGCGTCCACTTACAACCGGGACGACGTGAACACGCATTAACGAAGATTGGATACCAAAGCGTGGGATACGCATAGCATGTCGCTTTACATATGTTCAAATACGCACTCTTCACTGAATCTTAAAGAGACACCTCTAATCTCAACTGTCTCCAAGTGTTACCCGCCTGAGATACCCTAGGCCACCGACCTCCGACGGTCCCTCGTTTCCTCCATCGTCCGGACGTGACTCTCACCACCAACCCCGCACCCACCCCCTCCTACCTAGGCACCGGTCCCAGGAACCCGGACCGAGCTGATGAACGCCACCCCGTCGAGATCAGACCACAGCTCCTGTGCCCTTGACGTGATATGTGCATATTTCCATGCCCTGCACCTCTTGATTTCCTCCTGTCCCGTCTCCCGGGAAATGCACCTATGGGCCGAGCGAGATCTTGCAGGCTTTTGGGGGGAGCCCGGCTATCTGAGATTCATCTGGCAGGAAGAATCATGTATGTGTCGTGTTCTTGGATCTCGAAGCATGTTTTCATGCGTTCCCCCCCCCCCCCCCCCTTCCCCTTTCTACTTTTGAGCTGGATCTCGCAGCGGCGGAACAGATCTAGCCGAACGGGACAGCCATGACCACGGATTAGAGCGAGGAGACCGTAGGTTCGCGCCTTATATTTGACACGCTTTGTATGATCGTTCTTATACCGTGTGAGGGCCGTATTTGAGGATGATGGTAGGGTCCGTGTGTGTCATGCATGGTGGTGTGATATCTTGGCTACCTATCCGGTGACTGGTGTTCCTTAATTGCGAGTACTGCTATCTTGCTTTTCTCTCTTGCTGGTTGCCCTTCCTACCGTCCATCACTTATCTACGAGATGTATTATATCTCACCTAGAAGCGTAAACCGAACCGCGGATTCAAGTGAGTAGTATAATCAACTGCGGCTGGTACTTGGCCGATCTTCTGTCCATCGTCTCAGGAACGCGGCATGCCCGAAACCAATAGATTTTTGACATGAGGCCAGTAAATCCACGAAGTGAAGCAAGAAACCCCGTCGAGGGGTGATAAGGAACGTGATTCACTAGTAACTCAACACTTGATTAGGCTAACTAAGACTTGCACACTCACCTCTGCGAAACTAGCTTGACCACTTGGCTCTTCTAACTAACGACCATCCTCAACAGTTCAGAGATTCGCTTCTGATGCCTTCAGTAGTGTCGACGCTGGTGATACCCCTGACATTCCGACCGGCCCTCACGCTCGCGATCCCCCTCCCCGTCCCGCGGACGTGCCCGAACCCGCGGCCCCTCCGCCTCTCCCGGCAGCCTGACGCTGCCGCTCGAGGTCCCTCTGGCCCTCGGTAAGAACATCCCTCAGTGTGTTCACGTCATTTCGTGCCTGGTAGCGCTGCTGCGAGAACGCCCCAAAAGCCCCCGAAAAACAATAACGGGGAGGGCTTGGTTAGTGTTTTCCTAAGAGGGAGGGGCGGGTGGCAGAAGTAGTGGGGTTAATTCAACATACCGCATCGTTCTTGTTCTGGGTATTGTTTTGCTGCCGCCACTTCTCGCGTTCTGCGTCTGATTTGGTGAGACCTCCCATGGTTGCTTCAACGGCAATCAGTTAGTTGGAGTTTTGTCCCTCCAAATCTCTTTCCGTCTGGGGGGGGAGACTGATTTGACGCTTCTTTTTCTTGCCAACCAGAAGGAAAAAGAAGCACTCTTCTCCCACTGCCTGTCTCTCGTGCAAACACACATATACATACATACACACCTTGCGAGTCAAGTGCCTTGATCGTTGGTGTTTGGGTAAATCAAGTTGGAGGGTGCTTGTTTGTTCACGGTGCGATACTTTGCGATGCTGTGTGGTTTGAGAGGCTGTAATGGCGGCATCCTGTTGATTTCTTCTGTCTTTACATATGAATCCTCTTGGAATATTCACTATCCGATCCTATGAATCCTAGAAGTAAATATCGCCAGTCACCTAAACTGTCCCAACTAGGCAGCTCATGTTGGAATTTGCCCCCTGGCCACTAAGACTTTCTTTGCCTTTGAATATAACAGTAAATCAATTCAACGCCGTGTAGCCGTTTCTAATGCTTTTCTCATCTGATATGGCCTCCCGCAATCGAGTATTGTGTCCCACACGCACGTACTCACTTCATTTGTGGATGTTCTTAAACTCTTACTACCTTAAGACGTAGAGCAAGCGCTGTAAAACAAAAAGGGAGCAAATGAGACAGCAGGGGCTCGAGAATCAAGCAAAAAAAAAAGTCTGCCATCAGTATGACAAAAAGCGATTGAGTGCTATCACCAAATGGCAAAAGGAATGCCCCCTCACGGGATTGAACCGTGGACCTTCTCATGAACCGCAGATGATACGAGTGAGACGCTCTACCACTGAGCCAAAGGGGCGGGTCGCCGTCGAGATTGACGACGGCGTGGGTGCGTGAGACAATCTCCACAGTGACTGGGTAAAGAATGGTGTGGATATCGGCTAATGTGGCGGTGTGAAGGGACCCAGTTGACGAAAGGTACACACTCAGCCAGGCCGGCCAAGTTGACGCAAAGTATGCTGCAAGTTAGGGATACGAGAAAAATCACAGCTTCAAGGCCAGTTAAAAAGTTGCTTTCTGCAGTTGTGTTGCCTACAAAAGTCAATGGATCAAGCAGCGCGCCGCACGATGTGGAAAGGAAGACCCCTAGAGGGGCCGTGGATGAAAATCCGAGTCAGGCACGTATGCCAGAAATGTTGCAAGACTGTTGCAAGAGGCAACTTGACTTAGATGTCCTCTTGCCAGAAGGTATTCTGGGCTATGACAGGGCATGTTTACTTCCCGGGGGCTTTCAGCTAGGTATGTCTAGACTGGCTAGACGAACCGAGGGCTATGGAGAGCTATCGAGTTGTAACGACAGCCTCATGCTATACGCAGTAGCTCATAGAGTGGTGCGATCTTGTTCCTTCTGTTGTCGCGGCCCTAGGGGCGTCTCTTCGTGGCTGCTCGGGCAGCCGTGCCGTCCACCAACATGGCTAGGGGGTGTGCCGTACAGTCGTAAGAGGCTCTGCGCTCTGTTACACCAATACACAAGGAATAGACCTTCCAAACATATCAAGTCCCTCGTCTCTCTGACAACGAAATACCAGAGTCTTTTCAGACGTATGCCAGGCCGCGCTGTGACAGCAGTGGATAGAGCAGATCAGAACGGACAGAAGCAACGACAAGGACGGACAGGAGCGACAACAGGGACGGACAGAACCGACAACAAGAACGGACAGAAGCGGGCTAACATAGGTAGTTGGAGGGGATGTGGATTAAGGGACCCAAGGATTGGGAATCGTCAATTTTCTCGTGTCTCATACTACCTACCCTAAGGTATTCAGGTACAAAAACGCTATGCAGAAGTGTCGTCCCCCACCGTCTGTGCGTCCTGAGCGCCGCGGACAAGGCCGAACCTGTTCAAGTCGCGCAATGCGACACACCAAGATAGCCCTATCCAGACGCATGTACTATTCCTGCAGAAAAAGGATAAAGATGGGCATGTGACGGTGTTATTACGGTGATTCTGTGGCATAGCGCTCGTTTTCCTTAGAGACCTTGTCAAGCAAGGTAGCCCTGTCCTTGGCCAGCCAACATCTGGGTGGCGCAGACCTGACGCTTCGTCGCTTGACCTCCTCCGGCGACCGTGACCTTTTGGTGTTGGGGATCGATTGATCGCGGTTCCGACTGGGATGCAAGATAATACGGCGTTTACGAACAGCAGGCTTAGGTGAGTCCATCTAAGCACTTCCTTGCTGGAGTTCGGGCTTTGCGTCAGACACGTCAATCAACTCGATATCGCCATCTGCATCCTGCTCTGCCGAGTGCGGAATGTTGCGCTTGGGAACTCGAACCAAGTCAAGTTTCTTCTCCTCCCGCACATAGCAGAGGTAGTATGGATCGCCGTTGCTGTTCAACGTCTTCAGAACTTCTTCCGTACTGGCGTTCTCGGTGACGGTTCGATCATTATATTTGCGCCAGATTCCATCCTCGAAGTCATGGATCCAGACCCAGTAATGGCCAGCATTCATCTGTCCGCTGTGGCAAATGACAGCATGCAGGCAGTATGCCTGTTCCTTGTGGCCGGAGAAGAGCTCTTCCAAGTCAGCCTTGAGCCTCTTGGCTTCATCTTCTCGCATGCTGTTGATCTGGTCTCTTCCCGCAAAGTCCGCTCCATCTATCACTGGGGGATTGACTTGGACCTTCTCCAACGGTGCCGACTGGGGTGCATAGGTAAGGGATGAAGGCTCTTTCCCCGCAAAGTTCGGCTCGTCTATCACTGGGGGATCAACCTTCTCAGATGCCAACTCCGATTGATGATAGGTGGGGAATGAAGACTCTTCCCCCGCGAAGTTGAGCGATGAAGCAGGCTGCCCAACAAGCAGCGAAGAGGAGTCTTCCGCGTCTGACTTGTCAATCTGGACAAAGTCATGCAGAAAGCTGTCGGTGCTCTGGATATCTTCGGCGTTCGTCGTGGGGATGCCACTCAACTGCTCCAAGCGTTGCTGAAGGGCCCATCCTTTCTGTCTCAACTTGAAAAGCTCTTCGTTTTCTTCAGTGTGCATGTACCGGTCGAGGTACAGCATCTCGGAAACTTCAACAGGATTCATGTTTTTGCGTCCGTCGTAGGATGTTCTCTGGATGAGCACGTGCAAGATCGGAGGAAGGTCCCCAATAGACATGAATCGAACAATATTCCCCTCAACTCTCTGGAGGTCCAGGTTTCGGCCGAGGGCTTCTTGAATGGTGGACGGCCCAGTCTCGGCAGGGTATGCGGCGATTGATCGTTCCATCGTTGGAGGATCTGACTTGAACGTCTCCTGGGTCGCCAATCTCGTGTGGAACGCCTGCGTGAAGAAAAATGTCTTCATGATCGGGTCCCACTGGATCCCATCTTCGCCAATGTCGCTGGGTTTGATCGCTGCCTGAAGACGATTGATGATGCTGCCCATTACTTCTTCCACATCTTGTTGGTCGGTGCCTGACGATCGTTTCTGCGTTTCGAGTGCTTTGAGGACCCTCTGCTCGACAGAGAGCACTGGAGTATCGACACCTGTCATCTTCGCATCGCTTCCGTCCATAACCACGTCGAGTATCGACTTGCTAAAGCTAGGTACTAGCTTAATGTCGCTCTTGTTCTCATCTCTCTTGTCGTGGTCGGCATCGGGCATGCTGACCAGCGTCTGGGAGCTGACGCTACTAGCATCTTCTGAGACGGGGTCAACTGTAACATTAATCATGTTGACGTCCTCCATGTGATCCACATCCTTGGTGGGCGGCACTGGGGCAGGGCGCGCAGGGAGAGGTGGGGGAAGAGGAAAATGGGCACCCAACACCTCTTGGGTTTGCAGTTCTGGCCTTTTCGTTTCTTCAGCGCCCGAATCTTCCCTGATCTGATCGGTAGGAAGGAGAACGGCATTCGCCAGACGCTGAGAGGGGCGAATCGCCGTCTCCCTTGTGTTGTCAAGGTCCTCTAGCAGTCTGCCAAGCTCCTCGACGACTAAGAGGATATCAGGATAAGAAACAACTGGTTGCGCAAGGACTACTCACATATACGCGCGATGAATGCCTCGGCAGTCTCAATTTTGACCTTGGCGCTGCCAATCCGTCGACTTGCAACGTCGGACTCGTCCTGCCCGAGCTCGTACTCCGAGTAACGTGAGAGAAGCTCACGCACGGGGACGGCCGTTCTCAAGTATTGGAGGATGCTGTTCAAGTAACATGTGTTGCCGATGTTTTCGAGACCAGCGGGCAGATCGAGGCGGGGTGCTGTGGTTTCATGGACGATTCCAGCGTCGACCGAGAACGCTTGAGTAGCTTCGGACTGTTGGTTCATGCGAACCAGTTCTGCCTGAAGTTTTTTAAGCGTATCCGAGATTTCAACGCCGGGTCTGATTCCGGCAATGACTGTCAAGGCCTCAATGACTTGCACGAGAGTGGCCTCGTTGTTCGGATGCTTGTTAAGCTAAGACGGTCAGCAGAGTTCCAAAGCATTTGGGGCTGTTAACCAACCTTCACGTCACACATCATCGCTATCGTGGAATTAGCCCAGTCAGGCTCGGCCTCCAAAACTCGATAAGCCGTCGATAGGTCCATAGGGCCGCTGGCGTGATTGAGAATCCTCTCGTTGGACCTATGACGCCCGATGATCTGTAACATTTCTCGCGCCGAGTCAGCTTGAGACGGCGAGTGCTCCAGCTTCTTGTTGAATGCTGTAATGACAGCATCGTCAGTTGCCGTGTGCTGGAGACTGAAGAAAGAGTACGCTTGCTGCTCCAGCTCATCGCCTGCACCATGTTGGGTTGCGGTGGGCAACCTCTCGACCATGGTTAGTTCCTGTATCGCGCGGGTCTGGAACTCATCATCGGCTGTTTCCTGGGCAATGTCGCGCAGAGCCTGGACGTAGTCTGGACGACGTTCCTCGCACAGGGCAGACTGGCGGTTATAGGCGTAAAAGATGAGCGCCTTGTCGAAGTCTGGCAGCACGCCTAGTATGCGGTGGGCCTCTATCGCTCGTGGGATGACCTTGTTCTGTGGATAGTTGAAGCATTGGAGCTCTTTGAAAAGGCGACTGCCCGCCGGGGACCGGTTGTCCCCCGACTTTGCGCCCCGACAAATGAGATTTTCAGTCTCAGCTTGCATGTCTTCCACGACCGCACGCAGCATGTGCAATTTCGTCGGCGTGCCTGGGGTGCCAGACTCGAGGGTCGGGGGCACGAAGCAAGGCTCCTCAACCCCATCTTTAATAAGGGACTCTTCCGAGAACTGAATTGCCTTGAAGATGACGTAGCACTCCTCGCCAAACACCACCTGAAAGCGCTTGTTGCGCTGAGAAATGTTTCTAGGATTCGGCTTGTCCAAGAGATCCCTCAAGTACGTGTTAAGTACTGATGGGGCGGTACTGCACCAGTCATCCCTCGCATCCTTAAACCTGTCCGGAGCATGCTCCCTGGCTCGGGCGAGGTTATGTCGAATGCGCTGCTGGTCGATAAGAAGTTGTACCCACTCGCGCTTTAGCCGAGGGCGCGAGATTTCGACCGACACGTGAAAGGTACAGCGGGGAGCCGAGCAAGCGAAGTTCTCGCAGGCGATGAGCGATTCCTTGATGGTAGGATGGTATTCGGCAGTCTCGTCGTGGCCATGGGCCGGTCGTGCGCAGCGGACCAGGTGGTGGAGGTAGTAATCAGTTTCCTTTGGGGGGAAATGGATGGGAGCCGGTTGGCATAAGCAGACAACGTGGTCGGGGTCGTAAGCTGTTCTGATGAGAAAGTGAAAGTCGCATGTCGTGCAAACGCAAGATAGGATGCCTTTGTCGCGGCCTTCTGCGGTGCTCTGGTTCCCCACGGTGACCAGAGTGTGCGATGCGTTTTTGCGACTGCACCGAGCATTCGGATCCCAAGGGATGTTGACAAATGAAGCGACGTCGAGTTCGGAGTTGAGAAGATCCTGCACCCATCGAGGCGCAAGACGGCCTGTGGCATGATCAGCGTTTGCCCGGGGCAAGATACGAAGGCATTGACAGCGTGGAGACGCAGCTCAATACCCCGCTGGCGATCCAACATACCAGACTTTCCAACCAAACCGGGCTTGACCTTGGGAGAGTTCCCCTCCCAGTGTTGCGTCATCGGAACCGAGTCGTCGGGCGACATGGCAGCAGTAGCCGGCCGCGGCTCTATTGTCTTGAATACGAGCGAAGTGTAGTGTCTCCGAAGCCGTGGTTCGTAATCCTTAGTCTCACGCTTCTCGCAGATCGGGAAAATCGATGCGGCCCGTCGTCTCCCAAGCACGCCTGCTCGCTTGTTCGAATATGGCACAGATCGACTGGGTCGTGGTTGAGGTAGCGGCGGGCTGGTGATGGAGAGGCTATCGTAGGTATGCTGGCTATGTTGCAAGAGTCAGTATCGGCAGGACCTTGTGAATGGGTAAGACACTGAAGGATGGTGGCATGTCGGTTTCGAGATGGGACCATGGAGGGGCAGGCGACTTGCAGCAGCGTACCTACCTAACTTGCGGTTTCAACAACTTGGACGTGCGGACAACGACGGCAACGGACGAAGGCGAGGAGGACGGGCGAGGAGGGGAAGGAGAAGGAGGACGACAACGAGCAATAAGCAACAGCGCGGGAAGCGTTTCGGTAGGGTCGGGTATCTAGAGGTAGGCGTAAACAACAAAAGCCCTACTACGCAGGAAAGCAGGACGATGAAAGCTGTTCCGACGGGCGGACGGCAAACATTACGCCAGCTTTCATGCAATGCGTCAAGGGCAGGGAAGGAGGGCTGAGCTGTGCGCAAGCTTCTAGAAGGTTTGGGTGGCCCGCGGTTGAGGTGAGGCGGCGAAAGCTGTACCTAATAGCGGGGGGAGGACCCGGGGGAGCAAACGTCCAGGGACAGGCTGACGCAGCAAGAGGCAAATGGAACGAATGAGGTCAGCGGTGCGAGAACCCTTTGTTTTCGGTTTGTACTTATTTCCGGGGGTTTGTTTTACTTTTTTTAAGTTTTTTTCTTAAAAAAAAACCAATCATTGGACCTACTCTCTACTTCCTCCAACTTGCATCCATTTAATGATTCAGGAGCGGACATATCCAGTCAATACTTAGGTATTATTCAGTAGGCCTGCCCATCACTGTGTCGTCTCGACAGTGGGGCAGTGAGCTCGGTACATAGGTAGGAACGTACCTATGCACGCAGCGAGTGCACATACTAGCTCTCCCGCGGCTAACATCACATGGAACACAAGGATGCTGGTGGAGGGGACATCGATCACAGGTGACTAAGCACGTGATACCTGATCGGTAGCTTCCGCTTAGTCAGTTTGGCAGCTACAAGTCAACGAGCGGTGCGATTCTTTGTATCCGTACATCAACAAGCGCATCTTCATAAGTAGAAGGTTAGAGATGAAATCAAATTATTGAACTCTTGTGAAGGGTTTCGAGTCAATTGAAGTGATGCGCTCGCAATTATCCAGCCTAAACCTTGCCCGGTGTCATCTTCCCGGCGTTCTGCCAGCAGTTGACCTTTGGCTACCCTCCAATTGGTTCCACACCGAGAAAGTACCACGTGACTGCAACGTTGGGTGTGGAGCAGCTTTCCGTGGAGCTTCTACCTGACCTCAAACTTCCGCAACATCCCTCATCAACTCCCCTTCCCTTTCAATTGAGCTGTTTGGCCCGCGAAGCGCCTCTCCCTCCCCCCCCCCCGCGATACCCACAATGGCCGGCGACGACGACTCGTACCACGCCAAGGACGCCATCAAGGCCGGCATCTCTGCCGCTGGCGCCTTGGGCGGTACCGGCTTTTTCATTGCCGCCGTCCAGAATGCCCTGCAGAAGAAGAACGTCGGCGCCATGTCCGTCTTCACCCGGAGCGGAGGTATCATCGCCGTCATGAGTAAGTGCGCCTACTAGCCCCACTGCTCGGCATGTCGAGGAGTCCCAATGGGGGGATTGGAGTTGCGTGTATGCAAGCATTGCTAACGGAAGGGGATTGATAGCGATCGGAGGTGGTGCTTACGGCTTCACCCAGGCCGCCATGGCCAACCTGAGAGAAAAGGACGACGCTTGGAACACGGCGACGGCCGGCTTCATCGCCGGTTCTATCCTCGGAATGACGAGTACGGAAACCCCTCTCCGCGTCGAGAGCTGAAAGCTCGTGCTCGCATTGGCATTTGGAAAATATACTTACCGCTCGACACACAGCCAAGAAGATGCCCGTCGTGCTCGGTCTCGGCGCTGGCTTCGCCGCATGGCAGGGAGTGTTCGCCCTCACCGGAGGACGTCTGAGGGGATGGACCGACAGACTGGACGAGGACGAGTTCGACAGGAAGATCGCGATGCGCGAAAACAGGAGGCGCCCGATCGAGGAGACGATTGCAAACATTGGCGAGGGCCGAGGTGCGTCCCTGTTCTTTCGCACGCTCCCGCGTCTTGACAATCTTGGTTGGAAGGCTGACACGTTCACAGGCATTCGGCCACCCGGATACGAGGAGCGGAGACGCGAGAGACTGAAGGAGAAGTACGGAGTCGAGATCAACCCCGTCAAGGCGACCGTCGAGTAAAGAAAGCAAAAAAACCCAAACACACATTCACCTATCCACCCGCACCCACCGAAACCGTCTCTCAACGAAACACCAACCCGGCCTCCCACTACACACACACATCGAGACATGCTCTTTTTTCTTCCCCGTTTGTACATACACAGGCCCTCGAGAGAAAACTGTGGGCTACAGAAGAGGAGTCTCATCGGCTAGAGGAATGGAAACTTGTACTATTTGTTCCACGGCTCTTCCCTGAGCTGGTAACCTCGTGAGCGTGATGTGTGCCTGTCTCTTAATGACGCACCTCCGGCAGCGTCCGCCAGAATGGTAAGTGTGTAAACGCAATTCTTCTCCTTTGTTTTGGCTTTGCGGGATGATACTCTAGCTTCAGAGGCTGTTTATGAATTCACATGATTCGA
Source organism: Colletotrichum sojae (assembly GCA_014235955.1). NCBI lineage: Eukaryota > Fungi > Ascomycota > Sordariomycetes > Glomerellales > Glomerellaceae > Colletotrichum > Colletotrichum sojae. Next base: position 36,088 of record WIGN01000184.1, on the reverse strand, counting down.
AACATCACCGTTCTATCTTTTTGTCTGATTTAGCCCACGATTCCATTGTTCTACATTTCGGCTGCTCGGTCTATAACATCTTACTAACCGATTCAAACCACAGCCCCCGATCGCAGTTATAGATGCCAAGCCACAGCAAGTCGTCGTTCAGCAATGTAAGTTCTGTCAACAGCCTTGTTTACTGCTCCCCTCGTATGATGATACTCTAGCTTCAGAGGCTGTTTATGATCAATCATGATTCGAAACATCACCGTTCTATCATTTGTCTGATTCTGCACACTCTTCTTCAACCTTGACGCCAGCCACTCGTACTCCATGAAAGTCGCTAACGCTCGGCTCAAAGATTTCCACCACTACTCAGCGGACTGAAACGCGCTCGGGAACAACAGCTCAAACGGTACGTCCCCGATACTCAAACGTCCACCTTCCACCGCCCCCTCTCCAACATGATGAATCCTAGCTTCAGAGGCTGTTTATGAATCCATATGATTCGACCCATCACCGTTCTATCTATTTTCTCTGATCCTCCTTGGCAATTGTGCTTTTTCGCTCTCGTTGCGTCTGCACTTCCGAGACTTGTCATCGACTAACCCTCGCTCAGTCTTTCTGTAGTTCCTCGAGCGTGTTTTCAACCGGCGCTGGCCTGTTTCTGTCAGCAGTCTCACGACAAGCCCGTAAGTCCCAGCCCCTCCAAAACTCACGCTTGCCTTTCTCCCAACCCTGGTTCTATGATGAGACTCAGCTTCAGAGGCTGTTTATGAACAAAAACAAATGATTCAAACTTTCACCGTTCTATCTTTCTTTTCTGATCCGAACCACATCCCTTTCTCTACTCTACCGCCGCAAGCTTCGGAAGCAAGCATCAGCTAATCATGCGGCTCAGATACTCTCGTGTAGTTCCTCACGCCACCTCCAGCTGACAGGCCCACTCTCCCAGCATCGCGCAAGGTAAGCAGCCCCTTCTCTTCACCACCTACAACCCCTCCCTGCCTGCACATGATGAGACTCAGCTTCAGAGGCTGTTTATGATTTTGTTCTTTCGAAACGTGATTCGAAACATCACCGTTCTATCATTTTCCTGACCCTTCCGGATCAAACCATCAACCTTCATCAGAGTCCTCGGACGTCGTGCAAATCACTAATCCACGCTCTCTCCAGGTCTAATTCCTCTCTGTCTTGCTTGCTCCAGCACCTGGCTAGGTAGTCGTTCTTGCTGGGTGGTCACGACACTACTTCCAAGGTATGCTTGCTGAGTTCTTGACTTCTGCTTCCCCAGAAACCCCATCCTCAACCCCGCTTCCATGATGATACTCTAGCTTCAGAGGCTGTTTATGAATTTTCTTCATGATTCGAAACATCATCGTTCTATCATTTGTCTGATCTTGTTCCGCCGTTTCTATCTTTGGTTGGCAATCACCTTGCACGCACGGCATGCTAACTCTCGAAAAGCGTCAAGTCTCCTCGTCGTTGGTCACAATAGCATTCGTGACGCCATTCGGTTGAATCTCCTTAGTTCCATTTTGTCTACATTGTAGTACTATGTAGCCCAGTATTCCCGTAGAAGCCATCCCGGTGGAGGCCTGCCAGTTGATCATTATACCTTATACCGAACCCCCCGAACGCCGTGCGTAGCCGCCAAATCATATAGTACACTCGCCCCACCCTGACTCGCATGCCCTTACAGGGTCTTGGCGGACTGGAAGAAAGGGTTCGCGAGCAGCTTCTCGTCCGCCATGACCAGGCCCTTGAGCTTGGAGACCATCTCCTCCTTGCTCATGGACCCCGCGGCGACCTCGCCCTTCCACTTGAGCAGGATCTCCTTGAGCATGGCGCTGCCCTCCTCCATGTCCGTCTTGCTGTACTTGAGCCCCAGGTCCTCGTGCTTGGACGTGAAGTCCTCGAGCTCGTCCGCCTTGCGCTTCGCCATGCGCACGACCTTGTCGGGGAACCGCACGAGCTCTGCCACGTGGATGCCGAAGCTCTGGTCGCAGACGCCGTCCTCGACCTTGTACAGCAGCGTCACCTCGCGCTTGGCGTTCTCGCCCGTCTCCGTGCCGCTGATGTGCGCCGTGACGTGCAGGTTGTGCACCTGCGGGAACTCGTCCGCCATCGCGGTGAGCTCGTGGAAGTGCGTCGCGAACATGGCGAAGCAGCCGATCTCCTTGACGATGTGCTCCGAGATGGCCCAGGCGAGGCCGAAGCCGTCATAGGTCGATGTGCCGCGGCCCAGCTCGTCGATGATGATGAGCGACTCGGCCGTTGCCGACTTGAGGATGTTGGCGGTCTCGAGCATCTCGGCCATGAAGGTCGAAACGCCCTTGAGCTGTGAGTCGCTGGCACCCACGCGCGCGAGGATGGAGTCAAAAATGGTCAGCTCCGCCTCGGTGCAAGGCACGAAGCAGCCGATCTGCGCCATGAGAGCGATGACGCCGATCTGGCGGATGTAGGTCGACTTTCCGCCCATGTTGGGACCGGTGATGATGAGGAAAGAGGACTTGTCCCGAGTTAAAGAGACGTCGTTGGTGATGAACTGTACGTCGTCTTGCATCTCCAAGCACGGGTGCCGGGCTTCCGTGAGGATGGTCTGTCCCTCGCCGCGGTTGTGAATCTTGGGGCGGACGTATCCTGAGGGCGCGTGGACGGAGCAGTGAGCGAAAGAGACGATGACGTCCAGGTGTGCAAGGACGCCGGCGAGCTTCTCCAGGACCGGGCAGTAGGAAGCGGCAACCCCGACAACCTCGTTGACCAGGCTGCTCTGCGTGCGGTTGTAGTTCTGCGAGAGCTGGTCGAACTCGCGGCGGAGACTCTGTAGAGTCTTCGTCGTAAAGTAGACTCCGTTCTTCTGCGTCGAGCATTCCTGGTAGCCCGACTTGTTGCGAATGGCGCCAGCCTCCTGTCTGGTAAGACGCATGCAATATCCGTGGACCTTGTGGACCTCGAGGAAGATCTTCTTGCCGACTTCCTGCTTCAGATCACGAGCCGCATCTGCGAACTCTTGGTCGATGTCTCTCTTGATCTTGTCAAGCTTCTTCCTGATGATTCTCAGGCTGTCATCGAATTCCGGCTTGATGATGTATTCGTGGTTGTCCAATGCATCCAAGTCGACAGTCGTCTCGACCATCTCTGCGAGCTTTGTGAGACTATCAGCAAGCTGGCGGAGAGGCGTCGTGTAGGCATCGTCGAGCGGGTCCTTATACTGCTCATCGATGACACCCTCGAATGTCCCCAAGAAGCCAGGCAACCGGATGACGACCTGGTATGCGCGGACGACGTCCTCGAGGTTGGCTTTGCCCCGCTGGAAACGCTTGGAAAGGCGGTAGAGATCCGGCACGGAGCGCAGGTGCTCCTCCTGCATCGTCTGTCTCAGTTCCGTGTCGTTGACAAATGCCTCGACGAGCTGCTGGCGCTTTTCGATCTCCTGTTTGTTCATGAGGGGCTGCTTGAGCCATTGCGACAGTAGCCTGCTGCCCACAGGCGTCTTGCAGTGGTTGAGGAGGCCGTACAGACTCATCGACTTGGCTCCATCACGAGCTCCTGGCATGAGGTTCAGGGCCTTCAGCGCAGCCGCGTCCAGCTTCATAAACTGGGAGAGGTCGTGCTGGTACAGCTGGTACTGGCCAAAGTTGGAGGGGTCGTGGAGCACGCCGAGGTACTTGATAAGCGCCGCGGCGGAGCCCATGGCCAGCTTGAGATCCGTCTGGGGTAGCAGGGTTGTTGCCCGCTCGTCCTTGAGCAGACGCGCCAGGTCCTGCTCGATGTCCTTGGTGCCAAACTCGGTGACGGAGCGCTCAGACATGGCGACGCCGCAGTTTCCAATGATCTGCTTCACCTTGGCCAGATCAGGGTCCTTGTTCTTGTCGGCCTTGTTCATCTGAACAAGACATTCCCTGACGCCCAGCTGGATAAGGAGAGCCTCAAAGTTGGAGAAGAGGTCATTGTCAAGGAACTCGCTAACGCCAAGCTCCCGCACGCTCGCATCAGCGAAGCACACGCCCACGCTTCTTGCCTCCGAAGTCTTGGTCGAGATCTTGACGGCCAGTATCATGGGCGCGGATTCAACCTGTCCACCGAGGTCCTCCTCAATGTCCTGCAGGTTGCCCGGCGACGCCGATTTGACGACCTTCCAGTTCATGCGGCCGCCGGTGCTCTCCCATATCTCTATCCTCTTGCCCAATTTGAACAGGGCTTCTCGAAGGAATTGTCGGAAGACGGTGACAGTCATGGTGACGGAGGCGAGTCCCGACTTCTCATCGCGGCCGAGTGTCCTCACGACGGAGGTAGTCTTGTAAACCTGGAACGGAGGTTAGCTTTTCGGACGATGGCATTCAGGTCCAATGACGTACTGCGCGAGCGATGAAGTTTGCATCTTCACCGTGTGCGGTATACCAGTCGGATCGGTCGAAAATGCGGATCGTATCTTCGTGGACGGCCGGGAGGGACTTGAAGAAACGGATGAAACCGTGCTCGTCGTCGACCTGGTGACGTATTAGCGAATTGCTTTGGGATGACAGATAATATGACGGCGAACCTTCAATTCAGGCCTGGAAGACATTTTGGTAATCTCGTAACACGGTCAAAGACAAAAAAACGACAGGAAAGAAGCGGAACAGAGTTGGGAAGTAAAGTGAGTGTAACAGGCCAGTGTCGGCTCTCCCGCGTACTTCTCCAGGGTGCGCGGTGTTAAAGTGGTTTCCAGGTGGGTGGCGCGTCCAAATGCCATTTAGTGGGGTGACGCGACGCGATGGCGCTAGTCCCGATCTAGACGGGATACCCTGACCGCTAAACTTTTCTGCCGCGACTCAGATGCACGGAGCTAAGCCGCCTTTGGGTGGCTGCTCAAGCTTCATTATCCCAGCTTCTCAGGGCCAACTTTCCTGCCTGCAACTACTACGTCTTGCAAAACTACTGACGGCCAGATCCCAACTTACAACAATTATTTCCAACTTCTTGAAACAAGTATCTCTCATGTCTCACAATCAGTACTTCCACTGAACCAGTGAACCACAGTGCCAGTCCATCGCGTTCATGCTGTGCAGACTCAAGGTTTCGCACCCCAAAGCGCGACCTCTTTCGCACTGCAGCTTCTCTCTGGCCCCGCTCTCTGCCATAATCGATTTAGCGCGTTTCTCCAAATCGGCAGCGACGCAACGGCTCCCCGTCAACCATCGCAGAGCATCACCAAAATTTCCCAAAAGTCCCCCACTTTCCACTCCAAAGTTTGCGCTCATATCGACCACCGCAACCGCAGCGATGGCGAGCACGACCACAGAACCAGCCGCCCACCCGCCCAAGGATGTTGAAATGACCGATAACACTCCAGACCAGCCGGCCGTCTCCTCTACGGCCGCCAATGGCAGCGACGCTGCCCCGAATGGTGGGGTCGAGCAAACCGACGGAGCTCAACCCGCCGCCGAATCTTCCACAGAACCCGCGAGCCAGCAACAGCAACAACAAAAAAGCGACGAAGCCGATAACGATGAGCCCGACCAAGAAGAAAAAGACCCCGCCAGCGGCGAGACCAAGCTCTCCAAAAACCAGATCCGCAAGATGAAGCGCAAGGCGGCGTGGGAGGACGGCCGCGAGGACCGCAAGCGCAAGCGTAAGGAGAAGCGCCACGACCGCAAGGCCGCCCGCCGCGAGGAGATTGCCACCGCCGTCGCCGCCGCCGAGGCCGCGGGCCTGAACCCCGAGGAGGCCGTCCTATCCAGGAGACGCAAGACACCGAAGCCGCCCGCGGTCCAGGTCCCCGTCTCCCTCATCATCGACTGCGACTTCGAAAAGTACATGCTCGAGAAGGAGCTCATCTCGCTCGCGAGCCAGATCACCCGCTGCTACTCGGACAACCGCGGCGCGCGGTACCGCGCCCACATGTACGTCAGCTCGTACGGCGGCTTGCTCAAGGAGCGCTTCGAGACGACGCTGTCGAACCAGCACACGGGGTGGAAGGGCGTCAAGCTCGTCGAGGGCAACTTCATCGAGGCGGCCAAGGACGCCGACGAGGTCATGAAGGGCCCCCGCGGCGGCGAGGTGATTGACCTGCTCAAGCCCACCGACGAGAATGGCGCCGCGAAAAAGCCCGCCGTCTTCAAGGACGTCCACGTCGGCCCCGCGCCCGTCCCCGAGGCCGAGCCCGAGCCCGCCGACGAGCTCAAGAACATCGTATACCTCTCCTCTGACTCCGTCAACACCCTCGACCGCCTCGAGCCCGGCGTCAGCTACGTCATCGGCGGCCTCGTCGACCGGAACCGCGAAAAGGGCCTGTGCCACCGCCGCGCGCGCGAGCTGGGCATCCGCACGGCGAAGCTGCCCATCGGGGAGTACATGAACATCTCGAGCAGGCGGGTCCTGGCGACGAACCACGTGCTGGAGATCATGCTCAAGTGGCTCGAGACCGGCGACTGGGCCGAGGCGTTCCTCAGCGTGATTCCCAAGCGCAAGGAGGCGAAGCTCAAGGGCGAGGCCGGCGGTAGTCAAGCCGGCGGCAGCCAGGTAGGGGAAGGCGAGGTCGTGGACAGCAGGTTTGAAGAAGAGGAAGATGAGGACGTGGACGAGAGGCAGACCAGTACGGAAAACGTGGCTGTGCCTCAAGAGCAGGCGACAGAGGCCAAAGGTGAAAGCTCCGAAAAGGCCGCGACTGCTTCATAGCCCGCGTGCTGCGAGCGATACTTGGTTAAAAATAGTAATAATACCCCCGTTGCTGTTACCGCGGCACAAGAAATCACCGACCCAGTTACCAAAGTTCGCCCATCGTCATTACAAGTCATATCGAATGTGTCTCTCAAAATTCCATCGAGTCCTCTTCCCTCTCCCTCTTGACCTTCACGTCCCTCTCGTCCTTCACCAGCCCGATCACGAAAGACCGGAACTGCTCCACGTACGGCTTCAAGCTCGTCTTCTCCCAGTCCTGCACGCTCTTCTGCTGCGACGTGTCACCCTCCTCGTCGCCCTTCCACGCGTCGATCTCCGCCAGCAGGCTCTGCACCGTCGGCACGCCAAGCGGATCAAAGTCCTCGAGGTGCTTGGTATCGATCGGCACGCACACGCGGCCCGTGCCGGGGTGCACGACGAAGGGCGACTTGAGCAAATGGTTGAGCTTCTTGGAGACCTCGATATCGAGGCGGGGGTAGGTGTACTCGAGCACGATGTCCTGCTTGGCCTCGAGCAGGGCCTTGGCGTCGAGGTTCTTGCTGGCGCCGCTCTTGGCCAGGGCGTCGATGTCGGCCCACTTGGAGACGGACGAGCGGCCGGGCGCGGCGTCCCACTTCTTGCGGAGGGACTCGTTGAGGTTCTTGTCCGGGAGGAGCTGGAGGAGGCGCTCGGAGCGTTCCTTAGACGCCCAGGGGTCCTGCGCCTCGAGGACGTCCTCTTGAAAATGAGACTTGAGCGTCGCCAGACTTCGTCTGCAAACCTGTCGTTAGCATCCACGTTCATGTGCTAGGAGCGATAAGGGGGCTGCCTACGAAAGGTGAGGGTGCAGCGGCCGCCACAGGTTGACCTTCTTCCCGCTCTGCGCACCACCCTTGACGACCTCGAGGTATCCTGCGATCGACCTTCTCATCTGGTCGCCCATCGTGCGTGCCTTCTTATCGCAAACCCACGCGTGGGCACCTCTTCTTCCCGAGTACACCCACATGATGTGCTTGAAGCCGAAGTCTTCGCGCAGCGCGACGTCCACGACCTTGATGGCCATGGTGATGAACTGCCAGCACTTGAGGCAGATGTTGGCCTTGTCGCAACAAGTTCTGATGTCGTCGTAGTCCGTCAAATCGATATCGAAGCACAGCTCCTTGGCGAGGGGCTTGAAGGCGCTTGCGTTGCGTAGGGTCTTGCGGTCGCGCGGGTTCGTGCTGTAAACGGGGCCGATTTCGAAACGAGAGGGCATGAGACGGAGGACATCTTTGCGGAGGCTGCTTTTGTTAGCATTGGGGGACTCGATGGACTAGGGGCAAGTAGACGAACAGATCGTGGGTGGCGAAGGATTGATATCGGAGGTATGCGTCGTTCTGCAGGGTGAAGGCGAATTCCCTGTGGCCGAAGTCGTTGGTCGGCGAGGGGCTGTGGTTGAGCCACTGGAAGAGGTATCTCCAGGGGAAAAGACGCTGGTAGAAACTCCGCATGACCTCGGGATCTGATGCCTTCAGGTCCGTGACATCTCTGGACACCGCATCAGCATGTACATCTCTGAGTGGCATCAAGAAACCCACGTTAGAGAATTGGGTGTCGCAATGCCTGGAGAGCTCGATGCAGGCGTATCTTGCGGTTTTGAGCTGGGGAACTCGTCGTCAGAGTCGATATCATCGAACAGCTCCTCCAATTTGATCTCCTCCTTCTTCTTCTCCTCGACAGCAGCGACCGTGGGCGCATCGGCCTCGGCCATGGCGACGTCGTCATTCGTCGCCTGGCTGGCGCCGTTCTCTTGGGCGGGGGAGTCGGCCATCGTCTGTTCTGGAACTGCTCTGGGGGAGTTGGCTTCTGGCGTTACGGAATGCGGCATTTCTGGTATTTCGCGATCTCGGGGAGTGATTTTGGACGACGGCCTGCTCAATTCTGCAACGGTCGCTCCTTGGGGTGGTAATTTGCCGGGGCAACTTGAAAATGCGGGCGGCGCTGCTAATCCCAAGTCGCGTCTCAGACGCGCTTTCTCGCGTAAATGAATGGCAGTGACCCCTGCTTGAAAGCTTAGTCATCTTATCGATCTCCCACCACCAATTCGAACGTCACCTCTCTCCATTGCCTGTGGAAACATCAGGGTTGGGCATCAGTCTTGCATGTTAACGTGTGTTTCTTCTATGTTTGGTACTCTTTTTAAGCGCCGCTTCTTTGAAATAGGCTCGGCTAATATAGATGCCGGTCAACAATCTCTAAATATCAAGCCCTCTACGCTGGGCCGGACTCAGAGTGGCTAGTTCTGAGGTGGTCGCTCTACCTCAAGTATCAGCCCACGTGGACTGGGCTTGAAAGTGACCAAATACAGCTCCAGATGCTATTTCAGCCCCGGGATTGATATCCCAACCATTTTTTCTTGTGCACCACCATCTCTCTCGTCCGTTGCCTCGTCCCTCCGTCTCTCAAGCTTCATCCCAGTTAGTGCCGACATGTCAATAGCGCTCAGGAAGCTTTAACTCCTTCGCATCGTTCCTTACATCGCAAATTGCTCACAGAAGGAGCAAAGTTTCACCCGATTCTCGGTTTCCCGGCGTTCGGGCCGCAGCCCATCAGCATCCCAGAAGCAACCCGGCGTATGGACCCTTCTTCCAAGTGATCCGCTTACCCAAAGCAACCCAGAAGATGAAAATTTTCCAAAAGCATCGGCGTCACTGGCACATCTCGTCAAGTTTAGGACAACCATCAGCTTTTCTTGATCTTTCCGCAAGGCCCGTCGTAAGCTACGCAGATACAAACATGACCTGGGGGAGGAGTCATCGCAAACACGTCTGCATCCAGGTGATTGAACGAGCCTACAACACCATAACTGTCGCTGGCTTTCCCATTCTTGTCATTCTCAGACACGGCTGAGGTGAAGAGGATGTCGCCGATGAAATGCATGGACCCGTCTTCAGTGCGATCGAACTTCACCCTAGGCCACTGCGAATGAGCGATACTGAACTGGATCCAAATATCCATGCCCTCGCCTAGATGACGAGTGACATAACGATAGTTGCGATATCAAAGGTCCAGTTCACGTGTACCGTACCGGTCAATATTAATAAAAGCACACATCAAGACTCTTCCATCTCTATGTCGTCGGCATTCCCAGACAGTCTCCTTGTGATGGTCTTCTCTTCTTCAGCAGGCTGTCTTCAGGGGACACCTGAGGCGTACCTGAGCGAAGGCTATACAATCGATGATCTCATCTCAAGCCCCGTCCTCGGTGGTCATGTTTCTCTCGGAAGTTACATACCTAAAGAGGTCGGCGGCATGAACCAGGTACATCATGGTCTCATGTTGTGTCATCAGCCAAAGACCCATAAGCCACTATGAAGCATCATGAGGCAAGGCACTCATAAAAGCATCCAACATACAGCCATATATATCGAAACTATCAGCACCAGAGCCCTGAAACGGTACCAGAACCATGAAAGGTCGACGTTGAGGGCGTTTCCCACGACAGATGAAAGGTTTCAAGTCGTAAATAGCAAGCTTTCAGACGTACCAACCTGGCGCGTGTGTGGTCCGGCAACACAATGCAAGCCAGCTCGTATTCAGAAGCAACCCCGCAAGTATCTTCAGATTATCGACCCATTCCGTCTCAGAAACGCCACTGCACGGTCAAGTGCCGATAAATCAAACCTCCGACCCGACGCTTTCGGGGCCGAACAGACACCGCCTCTCCTTGAAGTCACGCGAACGATACCACGGGTTGCGTGATAATGAAGTTGTGGCAGCCAACGACGGAAGGAGTCAAATGGCCTCATGGCGGCGCACGACAACACGTGGAAGCTAATTGCCTCCTTCTATACCAGCGTTTTGCTCCAGCTTCGGCGTCAGCCGCAAGTGAAGCCATCGTGAACCATCCGACTCCTCTCGTGGCCATCACACACGCTCCTGAGCGATTTTAGCTTCCTGGAGGACGTAGCCACGGGTAGATGTAGAGTTTTGATTTTGTTTTACTTCTACCAGTAACTACGGGTACAGGCGTGAATCTCAGAAGTGTATGACGATGGTGAGCTGATGCTCGACCTCACGGGACGCCATAGCCAGAGGGCGTAGTGTGGAGCGATGAGCGTCTAAGTTTAACGAAAGGAAGCTCCCAGAAACTGCCAACGTTCCCCTACGTTCGTGACCCATGGTATGCTTCTGCCAGACCAAAACAAAGGTCCACAGGCGCTATACAGCAAAAGCATCGAATCAATAGTGCGCCATGGGACGGTTCAACCTTCGCTCGGATCTGCTGAAGGTGAAGATCATGAGCTTCCAATGGTCACCAAGACCTAAGTCTCTGGGCCACAGCAGGTAGGCAGTTCACATGACCTTCGTACTGAAGTCATGTAAGCCCCTGGTGGGTTGTTGACCACTTACACCGCCCTCAACCCGACTTCAGCCTCCCGTCGTGTAACCAGACTCGCTGCAGGCGAGCCACCACAACACATGCTCGTCTCGAACGTCGACCTACCAGACGCAAGCTCGCCGCATACGCTAAACATCACATGATACGCGAGTGTCAGTTCTGACTTTTTTTTGACTTCTTTGGGGGGGGGGGGGGGGGGGGGGGAAAAAAAAACGACAGGTGGGGCCCGCCCCAAATATTACAAGCAAAATAAAAAAGGGGGACCCCACCAGAGGGGGTG
>WIGN01000184.1:0-24790 GCA_014235955.1 Colletotrichum sojae | reverse complement strand
GACCGTGGTGAGCGCGCGGGACGGAGGGGCGGACGGGGGCGGGCGGGGGGCGGCGGGGCGGGGGGGGGGGGCCCTTGTTTGGGGGGGGGGGGGGGGGGGGGGGGGGGAAGTCAACAAGCCAGCTGGAGACCGTCCGCAATATCTCATACGAAGTACCTAGATGGCAGGCAACCCAGAGGCTGGTGATCGGGCCCAGCGCACTAGCAAACGTCAAGACGGCCAAGGTCATGGTTCTCGACAGCTAGGCTGGCCCAACCCCACATTGCATTCCAGAGCGAGGCGTCGAAACCAGAAGGGGAGACAAGTATCGAGCCATGTCTGGCCTGAGCACGACGATGGCCATGCTCCTCCACTCGGGGGGAAACATGGGACGGAGAGAGACATGTAGGCAACGCGGGGCCGGACACTCGTCCGTTTGAGGACGTGAGAGACTGTAGATAGCCTCTTGTCTCGGCGGGCGCCGTCCCTGCAGAATGTTCGGCCGCGCGATGTTTTTCTCCTCCTTACATGTGAGGCCCGGCGATGTGGCCTGATCCGTGGCTAGCGGTTCCATCCTGTTGGTTCTGGCACATGTCTGAGGGCGCTGTGGCCATGAGTTTGATGTGAACCTCCTCGGAGGGTGCCGTGGGTTGGGAATGCTGAGCGGGCTGGAGTGACAGAGACGAGCGTGGTAGTATGTGCCCGTCGAGCCCCATGCAATCGACGATTGTCTGGCAACATATGTTTGAGAGCGGATGCTTTGAGACACTCTTCCGGCTTTTGAGAAAACTCCAGCGGCTGGGTTGAAGGGTTAGGATACCTTGGTAGAAATGGGCATCTCAGTCGACTGACCCCACTGGTGGATCGTGAGAAGGGATATGCAAAGTGAATGGTACTAGAATACTCAGCACGCCCCTTCCCTACTCCAATCGACAGGTTGCGAGTTGCAAGTTACGAGTTAACACTTTGTTTGGACTTGATACTAATAGTCCTTGTTGATTTTCTGCCCGGCGTGCGTTGGACGGTTGAATCGTCTGCGCTTGGGTTGCGAATGTCTCTTTCGCTTCTCAATAGACGTTACGGCAGTCTAGGCCGGTCGAAGTTGGAGGACCCTGGATGAAAGCGCCGCGAAGCGCGCATGATTGCAGCAGCGCGGACGGGGAGTCGGGGACTGTCAGACTCGAACTTCGGATCCGGCGGTCTTCGACCAGCGTTTGCGGAAACGCCAGCGACGATCCCCTGCTTATTTTCGGAATCCTTCCCATGTTCCGTCTCCAAAATTTGGAGGGTCCTTGGGTCCCAAGGTCCCTGGGAGGTGGGCTCGAAAAAAAAAAAAAAAAAAGTCGCCCAAACCGAGAGGCAGCCGAGAAATAACAGACAATGTCCGTCCCGCACACAGTCGATCCAACACGGTACACCACCGTACGTTCGGTTAGGTACGGATGGCCAGAGGAGACGAGACGGGAGGGGAAAAACGTGGTGGACGATCCCCTGAACTGCTGAGCTGAAGAGGCAAAGAGGGTACGGAGTTCCAACAATAACATTGCAATCTCAAAAGTTCAACCGTCCTGGGTTTGCTCCGTTCGGTTTCGTACCAATTGGGATCACCCCCCGGCACCTGCGACGGATTGGAACGGGGGCCCCCCGTCGACCTACTCACCTGACGCCGTGAAAAAAAAATCTTGACCGTCCCGCCTCATCATTTCTCTTCACAATCCTAATTCCCATCGGTCGGGAGATCTATCCCGGTCCTAGGCGCCAAGGCCCACGGTGTGGATGGTGCGACCGTGCAGAACTGGCCAGCGTCCCCTCAATTGCGTCATACTGGGGCCGACGGTGAAGGGAGAGGCCGGCTTGCGTTCTGCTGCCACCGCGCTGTGGTGTGGTGTGGTAACAACTTCAGCCTCCATTAGCGAGTGTCGCTCGGACGTCAATGATGGCTTCGAAGAAGCGAAAATGCCAGCGATAGCAGCGAGAGAGAGGCAGGGTGAAAGCTTGAGTTGGGTTCGGGCAGTACCTGTTCCTAGAGACGATCAGCCCAGGAACAACACCACCGCGCCACCTCCAACAGCATAATTTGATAGTGTCCTAGCGCTATTATGTACGTATTGTACAAACATACATACATACTATGTACATAGGAGTAATAGTTGCCCTCCGTCTGAGAACGTTGAGCCCTTGGCGCTGCCGTAGCTCCGTCCAACTTCTTGGTCATGGTTTGCCGATCTTGGCGCCGGGTGGGATGCTGTCCGTTTCGAAATCCGCCTTTTCGCACTAGAGCTGCACCGACAGGCGGATGCTCTGAAGGCAGTCTGAAGAGCAGTAAAGGCTGCCCGTGAAAAGTCTCTGGACGAATCCCGCTGGTCCCTTCGAAGTATTATCGGTCGACACACATTCGGGTAATTATGCTTTGATCATCCCCAAGTATTGGCCGAAAGAAGAGCGGAAAGCGGACGGAGCATCGTTGCACATTTCCTTCCTGCTGGGACGACACGACGTTGTGTAGCAGATGCGGACACACCCGTCTGAACTATCAAGAAAAGCAGCCAAGATCTCCTCCGCGCTCGGTTCAAACCGACGCGACGTAGGGCCGGGGAGCTGGGTTTTGGATGATATCCGTGCCTTGCTGAAGTTGAGTCAAGAGCAACCTTTGTCGCACGCGTCTTCGACACGAGGCGGCCGTCCCTCCACACGAGCTCGAGCTCCTCGTGGCTGCTTACCCCAGATGGCATATTGAGATCAACAAACCCGAGACTGAGATGCGCAAACTACGTTGCAATGTCGAAGAGATTGGAGGAGACTGGGCGCCCGTGCTCCAAAGTGTAAACTTATATGCTGCTCTTTTGGGTTTGCATGCCTCGCAACAACCGTTGGCGACGCGAACCATCCAACGGACGGTCGACGCGGGAGTAATACGACACACGACGCGGCTCGCTCATCGGGCTTGTAGCTGCTGTTGAGACCGGTGAGCCCGCGCCGTCTTCAGGTGAAAGGATGCCCGCAAGAGGGCAAGGTAGTGGCACCGCTTGCCCGTCAGGTTGCAGTGTCCGTCAGATTTACACTCTGGCAGCGCTGCATCACTTGGGGGCCCTTTTGGGGCCATATTGGGAGATCCAGTTAATCAAGGCTGTCCAATCTGGAGGCAGCCATCGCGGATCGTTACCATGTTGGTGTTCTTGGGAGTCGGACGTGCGGTAGCCTGTAGGCCATGCGCCGCCGTCGGCTTTCCAAATCCACCATCATCCCCAGTCACACTGTTGCTTCCCGTACGTACCACCCTTCACAGTAGGAAGGGTCCGGTTCCCATTGCCTTCCCTCCCCGAGACGTTCTACCATACCCACCCAGTTGAGCACATGACCGTCGCCATGCAGGGCCCTTCCGTAGGGCGTGGATACGCGACGGTAGTATCAGAACGACGAGACAACAGAACCATATGCGACTGTCTTGGCTATAAGGGCTGATGGGCTGAGAAAAAACAACGTGGAATGCCGTGACGGAAACAGCCGAATGACTTCTCTCGATTCCACGAATGGCCAACTCCAAGACGGAGAAACGCCCGAGCGATCCATAGGCGAGGAGCCAAGGGGGAAGGCAAGAAGGTCTCGCGCGCGAGCGAGCAGCAGGTGCTTGGGTGCCTCGAGGGTCGGAGTCGGAAAGACAGCCGTGCAGACTGGCGCAGTTGTGGCATGCGGGAGGTTGTCAACTGGAATCTCTTTTTGGGGGGCCCCGCGGCGGGCGCCGCGAGCGAGAGTCCCCCTATGTCTCTAACTGCCTGGGTGTCTTGCGCGCGCTACTCATATGGATCGCCCTGTGGATTCAGAACCGGACTCAGGGTCGTTCGGAGGTGTGGTGTGCTGTGCGACGACACGTTGTGTCCTTCCGTCGAAACACTGTACTATAGGTAGTAGACAGTCAATTCAGGGTCCTCTCGCCATAATACAGACGGACATACTATTATGGAGGCGTGGATGTCGTTCCTCCCTGGTTTCCCCTGGCGAGACGTCAGCCCGTCCCCGACATGGTAAACTTATCGCAAGGCCTGCTGGTGGGAGCACGCCAAACCTTGAGCCATAGCTTGATCTCAAGAAGCTCTCAGATCGCATGCAGGGTACGTCAGGCCTGCGTGCCCTGGGGGTCATGATGGGACGAATATCGACTTCTCAATAGCCGTGCTGTATTAGTTGCTTGGGAACAGCGGTTTATTTGCAACTTGGTGCCTCGTGCTGTGCTCGCCTTGCCTCGCCCGCCTCGCCCGCCTCGCCGCAACGACACCGCGCCGGGAGTCAAGGATCGCAGGTCGTCCAGGGCGCCGGAACGACCTAAACGAGCAGCAGCTGCCGGCACAAGGAGCCGGGGAAGTCCTGAGCGGCATGGAACGCAACGAACTTCACACGCAAGACGGTGAGGTTGAGGGTGTGTGAGACCGGTGGATACCTGACGATTGGACAGGCAAAATGCACAGGAGAAAAAAAAAAAAAAAAAAACGTCGGCCGGACGCCGATTCCATCCAGCCTTCAGGGAGGGGAAGCCCGGTTGTCGAGGCGTGCGGCGTGCCTGCCTTCCGTCGCGGCGATCCAAGCTGGCGTGCCGAGGCACTCCCGGGGTTAGGTACTCTCAGCCGGGAAGGAGGTACCCATAGGTACAGTATGAGGTCATCGTTTCCGACACGGATCGCTAGTGGGCCCTTTTGGTCGGCAACAACCTACTGAACTGATGTGAACTGGAGACGTCCCAGATGTGGTGGAGAAGGGCTATGCGTTCTTTCCGACGAATGGGAATTTGCGACCGCGATGGCTGATCCACGGCCCACGGGGCAGGTGCTCTATGGGCCCATCCCTGCTGTAGGCAGTTTACCACTGGCAATGCAACTGCAACTGCAACTGCGACAGCACTGATGTCTCTGCGCGCTGTACTTCTGCCAAAATGACATGAGAGACGCTATCGGTACAAGTGTTGCTGGCACCTGCAGCTGCTGCACGCCCTGTAGGTATCCAGTGAAGCACTGTACTAAGCCACCTCCACCTTTTGGCTGAGATAGTGCCCACCTGCGGGCTGGGGTGCCTGGGCGATGGGGACATTCCACTCCTACATGTCCCAATGTCAATAGTATCGGGTTCTCTTCTCATCACCATGTTCGAACTTGACGAGCGCCTCTTGCTCGCTGACCCTGTGTAGCCTGAATGCACTCGTACCTAATAAATTACCTACTAGTAGCTCAAGTGGTATGTGTTCCCAAGCACGAAGGCAGTCATACTTCAAGGGCAGGTGGTTCCTTCCTGAGGTAGGTAATGATGGTGGCTGTCCGCCCTCCGTCACGTCAGGTGCTCCCGCCCGTCCGCCCCACGGTTGCTCCTCTGCGCCTGCCATCCGCCGCCCGCACCGCGCCCGCTTCCGAACCGCACCGTAGCAATCTGAGGAACCGACCCAAGGCAGGCACGAGGAAAGACGACCATCGTCGGGCGAGGCACCTACCCCCGAGTGAGAGATGCACTCGAGACTACCTACACTACCTACCTGCATAACGTCTGTAGGTACTGACTTTGAGATTCTCGGTACCTGCCTACCATTTGTAGGTCCGTGTTGACTGACTTCCAAGATACTCTGTACCTGTCTCGTTGGAGGTGACACCTGTTCAAGGTAAGGGAACCCGAAGTATCTAGGTTCCTCCTACCTACTTTAATTTGACAGGCCGACCCCGCAACTTCATCAACCTCACCACGACCTCGGGTCCTCGACTCGTCCGTCACTCGTCCATCTACTATAGCAGGTAGTCGAGCTCCAAGGCCCAAACACCAGGGAACAGGCGTACCGCCATAGGTACTACCTACATTGTAGGAAAGAGGCATGGAGGCCGGCCAAAACCCAGCATCAGCTACGGTGACGAACGGTGATGGGCGACCGGCCGGGTCCGTCACTGTCAGGCACATGCACAAGCACAAACATGGGCAAATTCAATCTCAAACCCGCCATTTCCTTACCAAGTTGCGGAGACTCCTTCTCCACTGCTTCGACCGCTAGTGTTTCTTTCCATTTTCATCACCGCGACTCCTCTTTTTTGCTCGCTCTCGTCCACGTCCTCGACACCCCCCCGGTTACAGATGCTGCATTTTCCCATCTTTCCTCCTGTGCCACCCCCTCCCTGTCCCTACCTCACTGTACACTTGCCCTGAAGAGGTAATTCATAGTCCAGCGACGGCCACCTGTGCCCTGCATTGCGCCTAAGGCAGAGTCGAGAGGTACATCTGGCACCGGGTATCTCAAGGCGCCTACGTTTGTGTACATAGTACACAATACACATTGCATACATCGCTCACCGAGGATGCGCCCAGCTACCCCAAGTTTCCAAGCCCAATTCTCTTGGTCGTCATTACCAAAGGCTAGGCGGTATCTTTGATAGGTGCTCTATACACTACCTGGGTAGGTAGACAAGACGAAAAGCCCGTCGATAAGGGTCAGCGACGGCGGCAGCGGCAGCGGCAGCGGCAGCGGCAGCTCGAGCGCGAACGGCTGCAGAGATAAAATAAGGTACCCGTATACCCATTAGTCGCGCCGCCACCAGCCACCGTGCCAAGTACCGGGTACCCGCCGCTACCTTGAACCTCCGCTCTCCTCCTGGTGCTCCTGAGTCCTCTGCCACTCCCCTTCCTAAGGTAGGGCTCTCGTCGTCCAACAGCAGACGGGCGAATCCAATTCACCCATCCCCTGCAAAGTCGCCCAAGTCACTCAAGTCACCGCACCCCTCCCGCTCAACCCCCGTACCTAGGGTACAACGTACCTCCCTCTCCATCTCCCGGTCTCTCTCCCTCTCTCGGCGGCCGGGCCCCGTATGCACACTACTACCATGGATGGTACATAGTGCCTTACCTCCTCATGAACCAGGACAGGACTGCTATCACTGCACCTGCACAAACCAGGACCAGGGAGGGCTAGGACCAGCACCAAGCAACAGACCTTGCTGCCGCTTGCTTGCTTGCTCGCTACCTTGGCCGACTTTCCTCTACCCTGCGCTCGCTGGTTCCCAGTTTCTGTGATCTTGACTCTCGACCTTCGCGAAATCTCGACACATGGCTCTCAATTGAGCCTCTCGACCTTCGTATCGCCATTCTGCCCTGGGCTCGATCCTAGCGCTCTGTTCCGATCGCCCCAATTCCACGATTTACCGGCTGCATATTTTTTCAAGGCCTCTGTTGTCTTAGATTCATCGCTATCCTCTAGGCCCTAGCCTCCATTCCCCCAGCCGACCGCAACCGGATACGACCACATTGCTGGCAAAGCTTCGGTGGAGATTGGTTCTTTGCTCCCACCAGTTCCTTATTCCAAATCCCTGGACCCTTCTGGACTCGAGATACTTGTCCCACGAACGACCCTGCGACGAAGAATCTCCATCTACCGGACCGTCGCTCCGTTCTGCAACTTCGAGAATCCTCAGCTGAGCTTCGAGATCGCCCATCGAGCCACCGCATCCAAGTCTAGCATCGACATCCGCCCTGCAGAGCCCGACTCACCGAGTCCCCCCCATCGATTCGCCCGCTCGTAACGACCATCTCGGTGCCCACCATGCCCGAGCCCGATACTGTTGCCGCCCAAGGCGGCGGCAGCAACTCGAGCGACTTCGTATGTCCATGCCACGAGTGACCGTCTTTGCCCTCGACCTATCGTGCTAACAATCGTGCTCCCAGGTTCGGAAGCTTTACAAGTTCGGACACCCTCGGCGCAGACCTTCCGCTCTCTCGTCGCTAACAAGTACGGCAGGATGCTCGAGGACCCTGGCTATGGGAACATCGTAAGATGGGGAAATGATGGCGACACATTTGTCATTTTGGAGGTGCGCAGCCGATGTCATTTTTGACGCGGCAATGAGAGGCTGACACGAGTGAACCCCTTGACAGACCGACAAGTTTACCAACGATATTCTTCCGAAGCACTTTAAGCACAGCAACTTTTCCAGCTTCGTCCGACAGCTAAACAAGTACGACTTCCATAAGCTGCGGCGCAACGACGAAAACAACGAATCGCCGTACGGCAAACAGGTAGGATAAGCGAAATGCTCGCGCAACGCCCTTTGCTGATGTGCGGTGCAGGCGTGGGAATTCAAGCACTCGGCCTTCCGCGCCGACAGGAAAGATAACTTGGACAATATCAGGCGAAAAGCTCCCGCCCAGAGGAAGACCCAGCAGACGGAGGATCAGTTCACAACCAACCAATCCATCAACCTGCTCCAGGAGACTCTCTTTGCGCAACAACAGCAAGTGCAGGCGTTGCAAGAACAGGTCGGCGAGATACAACGCACGAACAAGACTCTTGTCCACGAGGTTCACACCATGCACAAGATTATCGATGCGCAAAGGCAGTCGCAGCACGAGCTTCTCAACTTCATATCGCACTCGGAAGACAGGTGGAGAGGCAACCGTTTTCCCGGCCCAAATATGCAGATGAACGGCGGCGCTGTCGATGACCAGGCCCCTGAGCTGCGCCGGGCCAGAGAACTCCTCTCCAGCGTGACCACCAACAGCATAGTAGACCGTGAGCTCGAGAGGCTGAACGGCATGTACGCGCAAAGCTCCCCGCCGGATTCTGCCTCCTCCCTCATGTTCCAACCCGGGTCCGCGGGCATGCCGCCGATGATGGCCGAGCATCTCAACATGCGGCATCTTGTCTATCCTGTAGGCGAGAACGTAGGCATCGATCCGCTCTCACAGGACCACTTCAACAACATTCCCTACACACTGAACTCATTGCCGATGAATGAGTTCCAGGCCGTTGTCAAACCAGAACCTGGCCCATCCACGCCCGCCCCCGCTGCCGCCGCGCCGCAACGTCCACCAATTTCGAGCGACAAGGGACTTTGGGGTGCGAAGAAGCCGAGGGTCTATCTTGTCGAGGATGACCGGACATGTTCTAGAATCGGCTCCAAGTTCTTGACGCAGATGGAGTGTATCGTCGAGCTCGCTGTATGTTTTGCCTTTGGTGAATATCCCCGCCACGACCGCGCTGACGAGAGAAACTGTAGGAAAACGGCATCGATGCGGTCAACAAATGCAAAGAAGTCCCGTCCGGACACTTCGACCTGATCTTTATGGATATTGTCATGCCCCAGATGGACGGTGTTTCTGCAACGCAACTGATCCGCGAGGTTCACCCCGACGTTCCTGTGGTTGCCATGACATCCAACATCAGACCCGAGGATATCAGTCACTACTTCAACTGGAGTGAGTTTGCTCCATGCAGATGTGAGGCTCGACCACTAACGCGTACGTAGGCTTGAACGACGTCCTGGCGAAACCATTCACGAAAGACGGCATGCTGCGCATCCTGCGCAAACATGTGCCGCACCTCCTCAAGAACGCACCCCCCGATGACCTTGCTGTTGGGCATGGCGCTGCTCAGCTCCACGCCAACAACATGAGCATGCCGACGATGAACCCTGGTGTCAAGTTCGACACGACTCCCGGTCAATCACCAGCAACGACATCATCCTGGCACTCGCCGGGGCAAATACATCAGCCATCGCCGAATGTAACCAACATCGAGACCGGCTACCCTATGGGCAATACAGCGCAAATGGTCATCACGCCGACATCGGCGCAACGGCCAAACTTCCAGAACATGCCTTCGGGCATGCAGCAGATGCGTATACCGGACCACATGGGCGGCGACGACCGTCCAGAGAAGCGGCAAAGATTGTACGGGCCACAAGGCGGGTATGCCTAGCGAGACTCTTGTCTCGTGTCCTAGTCCATGTCAGGAGACGCCCAGAGCCCGAGTCGTTCGGTCTCTGGCGTTCCCCGGTCTGACAACCAGCAGTCTAGCTGCTACTTCTCTGGGAGAGATTGGAGACGGTCTTTTGTAGACAGGAGGTTTCCGAAAGGCGCCTCATGAATACGTTCGACGAGGTTCTCGGGGATCGAAGACGAGATACCACCCCTATAGAACCGTTAGTAGAGGGCGATCCGTGCCGTGGATCAGCGCGCAAGAGGTGGAAACTTGGGTCGGGACAAAAGGCGCACGATGCTCCACACGTCGGTCGTAGAGTGATGGCGGCTAATGATGTCCTGCGACAGGACATGTCGCCTTTGTTGCCGGCATGGATAACGACCAGAGCACGGCCGGTGATTCCACGGAGGTCTCGCTGGTAAAACAGGTTTCGTGAATCGGAGTTTGTGGGTTTCATGGTTGGAGAGTCGCATCTCTTTGGAGGTTTTGCGACGAATTTGGAAAGATGTCTGTGTGCTGGCATCTACAGAGAGAACATCAACTTCTCGTCACGAATATATACATACCTTGCTTGGCTTTGAAAAGATGTTCCTTGAGAAGAAGGGTGCTGGGGTCTCGCGCGCGCTGGACGGGACGCTTTTATAGCAAGGAAAGAGCAGTCAATAACGGCGCGGGACACTCGGGAGTTGGGCTCGTCATGTTTTTCAACGCTCTCATGTCGCTTCGGAGGGGAGTATCTGTAGATGTGAGAGCACTAGCATGCTCGTGGCAGGCTTCCGTAAGCCTCTCTGGCCTTCTTCAACCCTCCACCCGATAGGTCAGGGATCCTTCCAGATCTCGGGTGACCCAGGACCCTGAGCCCATGCGGGTAGGCGTGCAGTTGCAGCAAGGCAGAAGCGAACCGGGCGGGTGGTGACTGAGTGACAGCGAGAGCGGGAGGGACGGTCAAAGGGGGGCCTGTTTGAAGTGTTACACTGGGGAGCCCTGTCCCACACCCACGCACTGAGTGGTCGATTGCGGTCTGGACCACGGCAGAGTGGCACCGGTGGTATGATACGTGCCGGGGTCCCTGCCAAGCGGTCCGGAAGGGTCTGGAACTTCGCAACGGTGCCACGACGGTGACGGCGCGTCGGCGGCACACCGCACGCGCACAAACACAGGGCTGGGGTGCCGATGGAGTTTGCTCTCGTTCGTCGGGGATTTTCGTCCGAAGGAGGGGCTTGCTTGCTGCGCCTCGCGGGAGGGCTGGATGGTCCACACAGGGCTGGGGAGAACGCCGTTTGAGTTTCGACTTCTGCTCGGATGTCGGGGGGACGCGTGAGAGTGGTCTTGTGTGTGCGGGTAGGGCTGACTATGGCTTTCTTTTCTGATCATTTCTGTGGTCCCGCGGGCGAGTTCGGGATCCTGTGTATCTGTGCGAGAGAGTCGATTGACGGAGCAGTTCATCCTTGGGTTCCTAGTGGCTTATGGAATTGCCCAATGGACGTGTGTACCAGTCGATCGGGTGAGCGTGTTGTGTATGGCGTAAATATCGCTCTGAGAAGGCAGGACGAGCCAAATAGAGAGAAAAGAAAGTCAGGAGCAGAGTGCTTTCGCCCGGTGGTCGTTTGATGGGATACCGCACGGGTTTATCTGAAAGGTTTGGACGGATAAGATACGGATGGCAGGTGCGCGCGCGCAGGGGCCAGGCGGTCCAAACCTTCAGGTTCCCGTCGACTCGCAGGAAGAACGGGGGTTGCACAAGACAACGGCAAGACGCAGGTGGACGGGCCCAGACCGAGGGCCCAGACCGAAGGCCATCTCTCTTTTCGCCATCAACCCCGGCGGACGAGAATAAGGCGCCCAGGGCCGTGACCTCGCGAGGACGGCTCCTGCCGTAATCAGGTGGTGTAGCGATAGGCGCGCTCTTTCGGTCTTGGCATGCTGATATTAGCTTAATGGCACTTGAGATGCAGACGCGGAAAGCTAAATAGGCAAACTGACATGTTCGGCTCGTCGTAGTGAGGTCTGGGCCATGGGCCATGGAGTGTGCTCGCTTCAATCTTGGTTCCAACTGCCGTCGTCGTCCGGGCGAGATGAGCCTCACTAACCACCCACGTCGTCTGCGTGCCTGTGACGGAAGGGTTTCATCTGCGGTATGTAATCGAAGGAGCGTTTTTTTTTTCTTTTCTTTTGTCCCCTTCCCTCCCTCGGTAGTGGTTTGGGGGTTGAGGGGATTCGCGACCGGGGTGTAAGGGCTGGAAGGGCCGGCAATACGTAGCCTACATGCCTGGTCCCGCATGATCATGCAGGCTGTCGCAAGGGTGTGGTTTTTGGTGTGCAGCAGTCGGCAGTGAGTCGATATCTGTGGGGGAGATGAGGATCGGTGGAAGGAAGCGGTGGTGGAGGACGACAAGGGACGAAAAGCATGGGAATGGCATTGTCCGACAAGTGCCGTAGGTAGGTAGGAATCGGATGGAATATCCATTGGAAAGAACAGAAGAACGTAGAGGTAAGAGCCTCAGGCAAGGTCTAAAGCCTGCCTCCGTAGGTAGGTGAGCACCTTGGGATGGAAGGAAGGTACCTAGGCAAGATGGAACCTTCCGAATGACCACGGGCCAGGGCTGTATCCTCGAATGGTCGAGAAGGAACGTTTCTCAGCCTACCTAGACTCTTGTGGAAGGACCGTTGGGGAAGGAGGCGACCGCCTCATATGTATACCTACATTATACCTAGGCCAATGTCTCCAACATGGACAGTCTACTTACTAGACCTTGGTCCTTTGGGGTAAAAAAGCGATGGTGTTTTTTCAAGATATTGGGGGCCAGACCACACGTGTTTTACGGGATGGGGAAATTCAGAATACGTGTGGGAAGGAGAAAAGAGTTGCATGTCGTCGAGTGCAGATCTCGATCTTATCGGCTGGGCGTCATTCTTGTGTGGACGGAAGAGGGCAAGGGAGGCTGGCAAACGAGACGTTCTGTTCATTTCCAGCTGTGATTTCGGTTTCTGGGCGCTGTGTATTCCCCGGCCCTTCCAAAAATTCGGAAGAGAGCAAAGGCGGGAAGGGTTGTAAGGGGCATGCGTGCGTTCTCGGGCCGAGACCGAGACCGCGATCGTAACCATCGTGACCATGATCATGACGGAGGGATAGGGTCTGGGAACGAGGTAATATCCCTTTCTCTTGAAGTTTTACGCGACTGGCATCGTATTTTACCCCTCCAGACGCTGATTTTCCTCACGTCTGAAGCCCTTTCTTCCGCCTCGAGACGCCTTTCTCCATTCCGCAGAACCGGTATCGTGAAGCCGATCACCAGTCGGAGGGGACGACGATCAATCGTGTCTTGACGGGAGGCTAGCTGAGGGCCCGGAGACATTCCTGCGGCGGTGATTCATAGGTTCATTGAGGGAGGAGTCTCCGGGAAAGAACCCACAAGCCACGTGAGGTGATGAGACGGTGGAGGGGAGGGAGCGGCTGACGAAGAATAGGGGCAAAAAAAGAAAAGCTTTCGACAGTCGGCAATGGCATGAGCTGACGCGGCAAAGCAGAGGGAAAGGTGTCTCTCTATCGAGGAATAGCTACCTAGTGCCCTTCCAAGAGTTGCTGGGCTAGCTCGATGTTTGCTTTTTTAGAGGTGGCGTGTTGGGTTCTGGAACGCCCGTGTAACGTCGCGAAGGAGACCGACGGGCGTCTGGTTCGGGTAAGCAAACGAACTTATCTCGAGGGACAGTTTCGTGTTACCTTGGACGGTGTTCAATCGAGATTTGTCCTGTTCAATCACCTCATCGATCAGCCTATGGGGCTGGGCGTCCTGCGTGTTGCGTTGCCGAGGCACATTCTATCTTCTGCATAGGCCGGTCCAGACTTTTAGGCCCGTTCTTAATATCCGAACTGTCATTGCCGCAGTATGACTGGCAAGCAGGACGTTTTCCTCCATCCTCAATCCTACACTGGGGCCGCCCAGTCATGGTATTTCCAAACGCATGTCTCGTCGAATCCTAAACAGTCAGACAAGTAGGTAGGTATTCGCATGTCAGCCCAAAAGGCTTGAGACTCGTTTGTCATCGCCCATTCACCGAAACCTACACCACGAGGTAGGAATCAGTCACCTCGTGCGCCTCATCAATGGCTACCTCCCCTTACCGAAAAACACCCGATTCCTTTAGCATGTCTTCAAGACGTCGCCATCTCTCCGCCTATCAGCTGATTCTGCGCCCTACTTGGGAAGCGAAACATCGGCGGCGGCTATTTTGAAACCCAACCGAAGGGGTACGAGCCAATGATAAGAGTCTTGCCTCCCTCTGATTTCTTTTCGGCAGCGCTCACGACGTTTCTTTCCCTGTTCTGTCCTCATTCTGTATCCGTACCGGGGAAAAAAAAAAGGGTTCTTGGGTCTGCAATCTAGGCCCCGTCGGCGTGCGTGCGGCTGAAGGGGCGACCCAAGGGGCGGAACCGAGTGTGACCTCTGAGTCAACCAGTTCGTCGAAGTGTGCGTGCGTGTCCCTTAATCTGTGGCGTTGCTTGATAGGACGTTTTCCTCCGAGATTCTGGTATCGTTACTTGGTACCTACTTTGTTTGCCCTCTTGGTGGCGTTTAAGCATAATGTCGCGTCTTCCTTCATGTTCGTGATGGTAGTACGCAGCGTGATCTTTGGTGGGAGCGTGCTGTCAGGCGTTATCCATATATCCGCGGTATTTTTCCCATCCCAAAGCCAGCTGAACTACCTTGAGACGTGGCGAAAGGGAGACAGATGCCTTCAGGTCTAACCATGTTTGTCCATGCTCACAGGCGCCTAAGACTCGAGGGGACCATATCACTCCAAAGACGAGACGGCTCTTCTCGAACCTAGTCGTGCCGGCGCTCGAAGGAATAGAATTTACGTCAGAGGCAACAGTTGAGAAATTTCGTGAAGCGTGAAGCGCGGCTAAATTGGACCACGATCGGCGCTGTGAGACAGGAACAAATTCCCCGTACATGGGATTGGGTTGGGACGACAGAGATGGACGACAGCGGTGGTCAATGGCAGCGGGCAATAGCGAGGAGAATTAACGAAACTCAATCGAGGTATTGAATAGTAGTCCAATGTATAAAGCTGTACACACACAGCCGGCTACACTGAGAAAGGCTGCATGTAGTCCCTCCAGCTTCTTCCGTTACCATTCCCACGCCCTACGGGAAGCAAATGACCGTCACTTTACGTGCCATCAAACACTCGAACAAGAATCCCGTGCTGCCAGTCGAAGAAAACGAGTAAGGGGACTTCCCGTGTCGGCTACATTGAAGTCGTATGCCTCCATCAGTTGCTGAAAGAACGCCGAATCCTTGCTCAACACCTCGCTTTCGAAGAGCCGGCTGCGTGTGTCGTACGTCTGAGTGGTGTAAGCAGTATAGGAAATTATGAATTCTTGCAACATTGTCGATTGTCCGTACTACGCCATTTCGATATGTCGGAGAACGGGAATATGTCGTTTCAAGACCCGTTCACCCCTTGCGTACGCTGACAAGGCACCTTTGAGCAGCGCCTCCCACTGGTACCTGCTGGCCATAGTGGTGAGCTTCATGAGCTTGAGCTGCAACAATTCCACTCTCAATGCGTTGTTTGATTGACTTGAGACGGTTATGCCCTCCGTCTTCTCGAGGTACTTTTTGAGGCGGCGTAAGTCTGTGTCGGCTGGCAATATCTCCGGGTCGACGAGGCTATCGATGATTTGAGGATTTTTATCATTCGGGTTGTAATTTTCCAGCCTGTCTTCCTCAAAAGACTTGTGGTTTTTGAAACCTTCATTCACTTGGAATTGGAGCTGCTGCCCCGCCAACCTCTCATCGGGCTCAACCTCGGCCGGCTGAGCGAGGTTCCGGTTAGACAGGGAAGCAGAAGTGACTGATGGTAACTTGTGTAGGTGGCACCAGTAGACCATTAGACCGATGGTATCTGGCTCTTCTTTGGGAAGGTGAAGCTCTGAGACATCCGGTTTGCCAGAAGGCCGCAATCTTTGGACGAGCCCGCGACCGAGAAGCATCTTGGGAACGGTGAATTTGACATTGTCGAGACCGGTGTAGATGATGACACTTTCTCGGCTGAGTACCCTAAGATTGAGTAAGAATTTGTGCGGTGGAGGCGGGCGCATGCTGTAACGGAGAAGTTTGAAATGGACGTACCGAGAGATACTGAGGATGTAGTCCATGGGCGGATGAACGTCTTCAACAGGCGGATGAACGTCTTCAACAGGCGGATGAACGTCTTCAACAGGCGGATGAACGTCTTCAATAGGCGCAGGAGGTTTCGAATCAAGCTTTGCTGCGTCTGCAGGCTCGGTCTTGACGGTGTCGAGATTCAAACCCATCTTGGATTCTTGTAATGTTCGAATGTCGGTATGTTTTTGGTATGTTGTTGTTCGATTGGGTTGGAGGCGGTTGGATCAGGAGGATGATGTTGGTTTAGCGGAAATGGTTGGGGGTGGAAACCAAGACACTCGTCCACTACCTAGGTAAAGTAGATCTATGGTGTAGGAAGGGAAGTATTGAGCTAGAAGGTGCGCAACAGGAAGGTAGTTGCCCTTGGGTATCGACCTGCAATTGATACTGTGGCAAAAGGGCGCCTTCCCTTGTTCAACTTCTGAGCTTGAGCTGCAACAATTTCGCTCTTCATGCGTTGTTTGAATGACTTGAGATACGTCGGTGAACATCGCTCACCGAAACAGACCGACATAGAGGTTGCGCACGGTCCGCCCGAGTCGGTCTTCACGAGCGTCGTCCGTCATTGTCATCGTCGTCCGTCGTCGTCGTCCGTCATGGTCGCTGCTGCCCGTTATTATTGCTGCTCGTGGAAGGTGGGATATATAGGTAGGTATTCAGCTTGGGGGTGTGGAATAGGTCCTGTCTCTTATCTAGTGTAGGTTGACACAAGCGATGCCCGGGCTCCTTACGCAGGTACAGCAGCGATGGTACCCGTGGCCACTGACAATTGCGCCTGAACGGGCGGTGGGTGTGGTGAAATTTACTTGGGTCCCTTCCAAGAAAGGTTAGCTGACATCAGATAAGGGACTGGGGCCCCTCGGATAGGGCTCCTCCCCCACCCTGCGGCGGAGCCCGTTGACTCACCTCAAATTTCCATCACCCAAGCTCCGAGCGGACGACTTTGACAGTCGACAAACCCCCCTCCCTAAAGCGCCTCCCGCTCTCGCGATCCACCTCGCACAAACATGTCGCAGCAGAAGGGAAAGGCATCCGGTGCCAGCAAAGGCAAGAAGTCCGGCAAGGCCGGCGCCGAGGGCAAGCGAGAGGACGTCCTGCAGGCCGTGGTGAGTCTGAGCAACCCAACCCGCAAGCGTCATATGGTGGGGCAGAAAATGCCCCTCGCGCCTGCGGCGATGGCCTCGAAACTCGAAACTCGAAATCGCTAACCAGTGCGCCCGTCGCGCCGCCCATCGTTGCAGGTCATTACCGACTCCTTCCAAGACAGATTTGCTCCGTTTTCCGTCGAGAAGCCAAGAGTAAGTCGCCCCTCGCTCCTCACCTTTATGCGACGCCGGCTAATCAGTTACCCGCCCTTACTCAGTGTCTCCTGCCCCTCGCGAACACGCCCCTGATCGATTACACGCTCGAGTTCCTTGCTATGAACGGCGTCCAGGAGGTCTTCATCTACTGCGGATCGCACTCGGAGCAGATTGAGAACTACATCAACACTTCGCGCTTCTCGCCGCTGTCCATCCGCACGCCCTTCACCAGCCTGCAGTTTATCCGCGTGTCTGACGCCCGTTCTATTGGCGACTTCCTGCGCGACCTCGATGGTCGCGGTATTATGGATGGCGACTTCATTCTGGTCCACGGCGATCTCGTCTCCAACATCCCGCTCGACAAGGCCCTGGCGGCGCACAAGGCGCGCAAGGAGGCCGCCGCGACCAACATCATGACGGTGGTTTTGAGGTCCGGCGGCGAGGAGGAGCACAGGTCGAAGCCGAACGGCGTCAACCCCATCTTCGTCATGGACACCAAGACGAAAAGATGCTTGCATTACGACGAGACACACCCCCTGCAGAGCGACCACTACATGACGCTCGATCCGGCCGTCGTTGACGAGTTATCCACCGACTTCGAGATCCGCGGCGACCTGATCGACGCCGGAATCGACATTTGCACACCCGAGGTGCTGGCGTTGTGGTCCGAGAGTTTCGACTACGAACTTCCCAGGAGAAACTTCCTTCACGGCGTGCTGAAGGACTGGGAGCTCAACGGCAAGGCCATTTACGCCGAGGTGCTGGAAGATGGATACGCCGCCCGCGCGAACAACCTGCAGATGTACGAGTCCGTCAGCAGAGACGTCCTCGGTCGTTGGACGTTCCCCTTCGTCCCTGACTGCAATGTCATCCCCGGACAGACGTACAAGATGATGAGTGGCGGAGTCTCGATTGAGGACGGAACAGTCTTGGCACCCGACAGCTCCCTCGCTAGGTCAATCCTGGGTCAGGGAACCAGTGTTGGCGCCGGTAGCAGGGTAACAGACAGCATCATTGGCAGGCGCTGCAAGATCGGAAAGAACGTGCGCATAGAGAACAGCTTTATCTGGGATGACGCCGTCGTCGAGGACAACGCGGTAGTCACGCGCTCCATTCTGGCAGACTCGAGCGTTGTAGGCAAGGGCGCCTCCGTCGACGCCGGCTCCCTTCTCTCCTACGGCGTCGCCATCAGCGACAAGACGCACGTCCCCGAGACGACGGTTCTTGCCGTCACAACTCACAACGGCACCCCCGTCGACCCTGACGTTGCGCTTGTTGGCCCCTCCGGCAAGGGTGCGCGCTACGTAGACCCGGAGGCAGAGGAGGACGACGACGCGGATCCTGCCATCCTTCAGCGCTCCCTCATTTACAACCTCGCCCACCTCAATCTCTCCACCTCGTCCGTCTCGACCCTCTCCTCCGACGTCGACGACGACTACTCGGATGCCGGCTCAGCAGTCACACCTTTCTCCGCCGACTCCCGCAACCGCCACGACTCCTTCATCTCGGACGACTCTTCTGGCAAGGCAGGGTTCCACCACGACGCCGTCCACGGCCTTCTCGACGCCCTTCGCGCCGAGTCGGACGACTTCGACTCCGCCAAGCTCGAGTTTATGGGCCTGCGCCTCGCTAACGACGCTTCCGACGTCGCCATGCGCAAGGCTGTCGCCGTCGCCTTCGGCCGCCGCGCCGCAGAGCTGCTTGAACCCGAACACGGTGGCCTCGAGCCGGCCAAGGCCGCAGAGTCCACTTTTGCCTCGAAGCGTGGTGCCTCCAAGTTCGTCTCGGAGGTGGGCGTCGGCGGCGGCGAGGAGGAGCAGGTCGAGTTTGTTCTCGCCTTGCAGCGCGCTCTACTCGGCGTCCGCAGTCTCGAGCATCAGCGTGCCGGCGTGCTCCTGGCCGCCACCCTGCAGCAGCTGTACGGCCTCGACGTGCTGGAGGAGGAGGGCATCCTGGCCTGGTGGGAGGACGAGCGCGCCGAGGAGGGCGAGGGCATGGGCGTGCTCAAGGAGAAGTGCAGGGTCTTAGTAGAGTGGCTCGAGAACGCCGAGGAGGAGGATGACGACGACTCTGACGAGGACGACGAGTAGGTCTTGTGTCCGAGCCAAAGTGCCTCACCTACTCGAGCAGTCGCATCATGATGATGCGTAGGCGCTTTTTGTGTTGCACATCTGGTCGATTAGAAAGGCAAAAAGCAAAAAATAGAGTAAAAGTTCAGTAACAAGCCCAATTCGGGATGCCGCTTGGGCGATGTGATACAACTGCCCGCAGTTGCGGATTAAAGCTGGCACGGAGATGATGGCACGATGTGTTTTCTCAGAAAGATTTTTGCTGTGTTGCGAGGTAATTAGGTATCATAGCAAAGCAGAGCCTCCCCGAAAAACGCCGAGCTAGTCTCGCCAAACAAGCAAATTTTGACGTCCAATCCCCCCCATTTTGCTTTTGTTCCCCGTTGATCAGCCTTTCCCCAAGTATCCCATTTTCCTCTGAGCAAAATCACTGGTCCAGGAAACCAGACCTCTCACGCCCTAGGTGTACCTAACCTACGGCTTGACACAGCACAGAAAGACCAAAATGATTCCGAGATATCATGAAATGTCGCTAGACGATACGAAGTCGACGAAGCGCTGGCGATCGGGAACACGTCTACTTCTAGTAGTAGTTCTGCAAGTCGCTTCCGCCTCCACCGTAGTTGGGGCCGCCTCCGCCTCCGCCTCCCATGGGCCGTCCCTGGGGACCAGTGGGGGCGTTGGGAGGTGGTCCTCCCTGCCAAGAGCCGTTGAACGAGGTCTGGTACTGTGGCTGTTGACCATAGAAACCGCCTTGCTGCTGCGATTGGGATGAGTAGCTGTTGTCATCGTACTCAACGGGCTGCCCGTAGCCGCCCTGTTGGTTCCGCGGCTCAACGTCGTCCAAGGATCGGTAGCCGTGATTGCCACGTACACCTCGCCCGCCCTTGGCGTTACCACGGCCTCTGCCACCTCTGCCGGAACCGCGGTAGCCTCCTCGACCTTGACCACGCCCACCCGAGTGGAAGTCACGGCGCTCATTGCGGCCGTTGTAAGGGCCGTGGCCGTGGCGGTGGTCGCGTGCGTAGTCGCCCCCGTCATGTTTCCGCTTAGAAGACTTGTTCGCGAAGAGCGATTCATACTCGTCCTCACGTGGGTCCTCTGGCTCAATACGGAGGATGACCTTCTCGCCAACCGTAGTCTCGAAGGTGATGGCCTTCTCGGGAGGCACTGGCTGCCAATTCTGAATCTTGCCGGCGTCAACAGGGCGGGCGCCCTTGCGGAGAGCGAGAACGACCAGGGGAGAGGGGTTGTCAGTGTGGAACTTGGCTGTGGCAGGGATGGGACGGAGACTCGCTGCCCATATGCTATTCTCGAAGCATGCTGTGCCGGTGACCTCCCACTTCATCTTACTTCCCATGCCTCCGACCTTCTCCAAGATGCTAGCTGGGCAAGGACGCGGGCAGATGAGGATATTGTTAGCATGGTACTTGAGATCCTGCTCGGGCATGCCTGGAGGGATCTGAGCGAGCTTCATTAGGAGCGCAGTGTCTTCCTTGCTGATCATGTAGCCTGTGAAGTAGACCGTCTTCTTGATCATCAACCGGCGGTCGATGGACTGCTTCGCCATCTCCTCGTTGTGCAGGTTAATCATGTGCTGCACTTCAGCGACCTCGACAACGGGGTTCAGCGTAGTGGACAGGTCGGCCACTTGTACGACTTCTGCCGTGATGGGACCGCGCGAGCGGGTGGACGTCATGTTCTGCTTGCGATTATACTCCGTCATAAAGTCTCTGAAGCCTTTGACGTGCTTCGGACGGTCTTCATAGATACGGATCTCATCAGCGTTCTTGTACGTCTCCATGACGGCGGTCAGGAAGAGTTGTTTGAAGTGCATCGTGCTCGAGAAGTGTTGATTTGTCGGGCTGACGGCTGGCTTCAAGCCGATCATGTCGAAGTCAAGGCCCTTGCTCTGGATCATCTTCTTTATGAGCTCGCCGAAGCCGCGCTCAGAGCGACCCGTCAGCAGCACGCACAGGGCGTCCTTCTGCTGGATGCTCAACTTGACCAGCTCGACGATTTTCTCATTCCACCAGCCCTCCCACGCCTTCTTCTCCTCGACGCTGACACCTTCGCCTGTCGCTGCGAGGATTCGAGAATCGTGCCACCATCCGCCGTTGCAGATGGTGTCTTGGTTCGACAGAACGCCGATCGTAGGGCCGCTCCATAACGCCGGGTTCGGAAGAGGGGTTTTGAAGACTGGGAAGCAGAAGCAGCGTTAGCATTGGATCAAAAGACCACGTAGAGAGAGAGAGAGCAGGGTGAGAGGAGGAAGGGGGGCAGGCACGGGTATTGTCAAAGTCATAGATGTGCAGGCTCTTGATCTTATCAACAGCGGGCAGCTGCTTCGTCGCGATGCTCCATCTGCTCAGAGCAGTAGTCGTCGCAGCGGAGGAGGAGAAGACCGCCTTGGCGGAGCCATTTGCGTATGAGGACGTCATGACTCGGCGGATGATTTTGGAAGCTGTCAACATTAATGTTGACCAAACTTCCCGCCCGGTGAATGTTTCGAGGGCACTCTGAGGTCGCGTGCGACCAGGGGACGAGACTCGAGCTTTGGTTCTGTGGGTGCCACGGCGGCGCGTGCCAGTAGGAAGTTTAAGGGTTGGCGTAGGTGGGGCCTTCTCCGTCATACCAACTCGGTGAACCAACCTTGAGCGCGCCTTCCTATCCGCTGCTAGTATTGTGGCGAGCCCATTTACTTATGTCATCATTCGCTTATGTAACCAAAGGATCTTCCCCCGCCGACACGTCGACATGGAACGACTTCTTGAAAAGTTAATTGAAGCTATTGGAAGACAATTCGCCAGAACAAGCAAAAAAACTATGGTAGCCTACATCTTCGTTTGCTTTCAAGACTTTCGACAACCTTATGGTGCCAAGTGTTGTTGCTCAGCACCTACCTCGGGAGGGCTTTAGAGCAGCTTCCTACGCATCATCGGGGACGGGATAAGAACGGGCAAGTGCACATTTTCAAGTCCATCCATGGGCACCTGCCTGGAAAAGATATTGCCACGATATGAACCTGGATCAACCATTTTAAGTTCAGCCCATGTATCGTTCAGAAATGCCCAAGCCGCGATGACTCAGGATGATACCGAGGTATCAATGACAGCAATAGCCGCTGCAAACTCAGTCGATACCAACAATGAGGCTAGCGGGTTTATTCAAGAGATGGGTAAGAAGGCGATGACTTTTGCTTCTTTTCATATCGACAAAATTTCATACCAAAAGAAAAGACATCACAAGATGCCGTCTCCAGGATGTTCCCAAATGCGATAGCCTGACAGTTGACATTTCACCAAACCCTAACCTATGAATCGTGATTCATGGATTGCTTCCGTAAAATTAGAAGTCCCTGGTAGAGGTCGACGTCCGGACACTGTTGTTTCCGGAGACCGCCTTCTCTTTTGACAATTCCAGTCAAGTTTGCATCCCCTAATAGAGCCGCAAAGTGCCGCTTATCCGACCCTGATCCTGGTCAAGCGCAAGTCCGCGCGGGCCACGACCGCACGTGGAGTAGATCTTTCAAAGGCCGACCAGAAACGGAGAAACAATTTCCATCAACCATTCTGCAAAACGGGTCGTCTGATCTCGCGTTCGTTTTCTCTTACTGGTTTCAACCTCTCCACCCCGAGCTTCTTCGAGGGCATCCAAATCTCGCCGCCCCCTTTCTTTATGTGCTACTAGCCTCATTTCCGCCAACTCCCCAGCTATCCCTGACAACTCAGATCAATCTACACGCGAATCACAGCCTCTTGTCCCAGATGTAACCTTAGCGACCCCTCAAGATGGGGTATGAATCGGCCAAGCTTTCTGGCGTTTATAACAGCCCGACTTGGCGCCACGTTCGTGTGCAACAGTAGCCTCAACGCCATCGTTCGTCGCTTCTCTGTCTCTGCTCTGAGTGTGGCTCTCGGTTCGCCATAATGTTGTATCTTCATCTGCTTTCTCTTGCGCTCGGTCTCGCCACCCCTGCCGCTGCTGATACCGCAAAGGCTCGCCGTTGCGTTATCCTGCCCTCCAAGGGCACGCTGTCGGACTCTCCGGTCATTGCCGAGGCCTTTGAGAAGTGCGCCAGCGACGCCGAGATCGTCTTCTCCGAGGGGGCCGAGTTCAAGGTCTACGAGCCTGTGGTCGCCAAGCTGAACAATGTCGTTATCACCGTTCAGGGAAACCTGACTCTACCCGAGGATATTCCAGGCGTGCAGAAGCTTGTTGAAGCCAAGGGTGGCTCTCTCACATGGTTCCAAATTGGCGGCACGAACGTTCAATGGATCGGCTCATCTGATGTACATCTCCCTTTTTTGGATTCGAATCTTATGTACCATACATGCTGATGTACCGTGAACAGAGCCACTCCGGATGGATCAAGTCGCACGGACAAGCTTGGTGGGACGCTAACAAGCCCGGCGAGGCGGGCACCCCCAATCGGCCTCATCTGATGCAGTTCAACGTCAACAACGGCGTCATCAAGAACATGAAGTCCTTGAAGCCTATTGCCTGGAACTTCTCCATCAAAGGCAAGAACATTACCATTTCCGACACCGTCATCGATGCTCGCTCTTCCAGCAGCAAGTTCCCCTTCAACACCGACGGCTTCGACGTCGGCGCAACGGATGTGACCATCACAAACAGCAACATCTTCAACGGCGACGATGCCATTGCCATCAACGACGGGGCCCACAACGTTCTCTTCAAGAACGCAACCATCGGATTCGAGACGCACGGCATGAGCGTCGGGTCCCTGGGATCCAAGCCTGCCTCCCCTGCTGATGTGCAGAACATCCGCTTCGAGGACGTCACTGTTCAAGGCGGCCTCTACGCTGCTCGCTTCAAGAGCTGGATCGGCGGCCAGGTAAGGACTTAACAACATGCACGGGCTATTCCTGCCTTTTTCTGACACGTAGCAGGGCTTGGCCAAGAACATCACCTGGAGCAACATTCGAGTTGACAACGTGACGTTCCCCATCTTCGTCACGCAGACCTACTTTAACCAGGCCAGTGCCGGCGGCGAGAGGCCTAACAACTCCTCCGTCATGATGGAGGACTTCACCTGGGAGCATTTCTCCGGCAACATCAACACCTTTAACCCCGGCGATGGATCCTGCACTTCCGACGTAAGTCAATGCGTCAACTGCTGGGCTGTCAAACTTTGCTGACCGCTTCTCGCAGCCTTGCTGGTACAACTCCGGCCTCCCCAGCCTATCCCACACGGAGGCAGTCATTGTGGAGTGCAACACCGAGAAGTCCTGCAAGAACTTCCAGACCAGGGATATCAAGCTCCAGCCGCAGAACAAGAGCGCTGCCAAGGTCATCTGCATGAACGCAATGCCCGACTTGAACCCGCAGCTGGGTTTTCAGTGCACGAATGGCACTTTTGAAGCTCACAACTGAGGGGTTTAGTCTAGTTAGCATTTCTTGATAGTCAAGAAGAAAGTCACACTTCTTTTCAGCTTCTATGTACCTGGGCGCCGGCGTGGTGTAGTGGCATGCACCTGGCAAGGCCTCTGGAGCCCAGAGGTCGCTGGTTCGATTCCAGCCGCTGGC
>WIGN01000183.1:0-81202 GCA_014235955.1 Colletotrichum sojae | reverse complement strand
GCCGCAGCGGCATTGGTAGTCACCCTGGTGCCCAAACCGGTCATGGTAGGCCTTGAAATCTCCGTGCCCAGACCGGGATCATGACCGTCTATCCAACTCTGACTTCTATAGCAACCCAACCTTGTCTATGCAATGGAATTGTGAACTCCGAGAGTGAGAAGATTTGTACTTTTGAGCTTCTCAGCCCTTTCTATTTACTTTTCAACGTCCCCGAGAAGGTGATACCGGTGTTTATTATCACAGAGTAGGACTTCTACTCATAAAGAGCTCAAATAGAACAAAGAAAAAAGCCTGTCTGTTTCTTGGGTAAAAGGCCACTGCTCTCACTCTTCGCGTCGAGTAGCGGCAGTCCGCCCGGACCAGAATTCCGATAATAGCTTAGCAGAAAACCGGGACTTGACTCTCTATCCTACTATAACGGAAAACTTTGTGTCGGGGAATTAACCTAGAGAAACCTCCGTGCGATGCCGATCGATCTCGGCCGATTGATCTCAAAGTCCGCATCACGCCGAGTATTTCCCCGCTGTTTGTCACTCCATCCGCGTGTGAATCTTCGGCTGCTGGCTGGCACATCGATGTAGTATTTTCTGCTCATACCGATGTGAACTAATTTGAAAACTGAACATGCCGAGCAGCGATGTTCTAGCACGGTCATGCTAGTGGGCTTGTCTCGCGAGGCGAGGAAAGTGACGTCAATGAAGACTGATGAACCGCGTGTGCCATGGTACTTAAACAGGAAATTTAGTTGTTGATATGTCTCTTTTGTCTGCCAGAGACATGCCAGATCTTTGACAAGTTTCATCCAAATTCCGAATGTCATAATTCAAATTCAAACCCTCAACCCCTGACTTGCATCACGATGGACGGCCTGCTCTCCCTCGTTAAAAACTCCGAGCTCATCACAGCTTCCTCGAACCTGGAAAAGTTCAAGGAGCTCACCACCTTCTGGGCTGCTCAGATCAACATCGGCGCCAAGGCTGTTGTGCTGCCCTCGTCCCTCGAGTCTCTTGCTCGCGTTGTTCGCTACCTCTAGGGCAGCAGCCTCGACTTTGCGTTCCGAGGATACGGCCATGCGTCTCTCCCGGCCAAAGATGTGATTGTCAGCCTTGGGAACCTCTCAGACTTCAGCTACGATGCTGACAACAAGACAATCACCGTCGGTGCCGGGCTGCGCTGGTCTGCCGTGTACGAATTGCTCGAAATCCTGGCGCCCAACTACACTGGTAATAAGCGTTGCCAAACTTTTCCATACCTATGACAAGAAAAATGGATTCAACTTGTCTGACATCCGCAGTCATCGGTGCTCGCTAGGCCTTATACCCCTCGGGAGGTCTGCCGCAAGGGCGGCTGCGCCCTTGCCGCCACGGCGTTAAATATAAAACAAACAAACAAACAAACATCGGTTCTCGCACCCCTTCCGTCAGTGTGGGTGGCACCATCGTCACCGGCGGGTTCTCGTGGCTCTCTGGCGAGTATGGCTGCATTTCCGACCCCGACAACATGCTCGACTGCGAGGTCATCAAGCACGACGGCTCCGTTATCATGGCTTCTTCGGAACCAGACCTGCTCTGGGCCCTGCGCGGTGGCGGCACAGGTTTTGCCGGTGAGTTTTATCAATCTTGCCATCATGATCCCGGAACATGTTTTGACCGGGCCTTCCCGCGTCAAAGTCATCACCAAGGCGATCTTCCGCCTGCACCCAATCTCACGGGATATCTACTGCGGAACTATCGTCACTCCCTCGACGTGCTTGACGGAAGCCGCCGCCCGCATGACGCACTACTTTGACACGTACAAGGAGCCTGGCACCTCTGTTTTCATGTTCTTGGAGAGGAAGTTCAACGAAATGTTTGAGAACGCACACGACGGCGACAACCTCGTTTTCCAGGTCTTCGACAGGAACGGCGAGGCTCACGGACGCGAAGCTTTTGCGTGGGCGTTGACTCTGCCCGGGGCCCAAGACTTCACTCGGTCTGATACCATGTTGGATGTTGCAAAGATTCAAGGTTTGAATCCTCAGCCCCCAAGGAGATGTGATTTACGGCGATTGCTCATCTGCGACTCAGATTGTGTCAGGCACATGAGCGGTACCACCTATCAATTCTGGGCGCCTAGCATTGTGCCTGAATTCACGCCGACTTCGATCAAGAACTGCATCGAATGGTACAACGGCTTGGAGAAGGCCGGCAAGTCGATTGCCGAGTGCACCTACATGGTGTTTGAGCTGTTCTGCACGGCAAGTCATGTTCTGATTGACAACTGTGTCACTTATTAACGCGCCCTGCAG
The DNA here is from genome assembly GCA_014235955.1 of Colletotrichum sojae. Taxonomy (NCBI): domain Eukaryota; kingdom Fungi; phylum Ascomycota; class Sordariomycetes; order Glomerellales; family Glomerellaceae; genus Colletotrichum; species Colletotrichum sojae. The sequence continues at coordinate 78,915 of WIGN01000183.1, read as the reverse complement.
AGGGAGTCGAAGAGGCCCAGCGAGATGGCGTGGCCAGGTCCAAGGGGTGCCAGAACATGCTGATCATTGGAGTCGGCTGCGGCACCGACGTTCGGGAAGAGGAGGTTGAGGCTGCTAAGCAGGTGGCGCGTGAAGCTCCTACAAGACTCATGGGCAACGATCCACGCTTGTCGCTGGCGCCGAATGCCTATGAAGAGTGGTTCGACTGGGGCCAGGTAAAACTGATCGATGCACCAGACTGTCTGTACTTGAGCAATGCTGATACAATGCGTCACTAGGTTTACCGGGAGAAGTACCCGAAGCTGCAGAGGGTTCTATCTCACTACGACCCAAAAAGGCGCTTCAAGAGCTACATTCCACATCTCAGTTAGAATCTGAGTTGCATTGTCCGACACACGGCGACATTGGTGGTAATAGAGAAGGGCAAGTTTTGCATGTAGAGTACAGACATAGACTGTGTAGAGAAGATTGATTTGTAAGTGGTACGAGTTATCGCGCAACTTATGAAAACACCACTGAGAACTTTTTCTTTTATCATTGCCATTGGTATTAACAACTTAAACTTCGAATAACAGGCGTGTATCTACTGGTTGTACCTAGTGGTAGTTAGACTTTTGATTGTGAGAATTACGACAGCATAGGTGGGGTCACTGGTACTTGTTGCCAGTTCTGTTGCGCTGCGCCCTAGAGGACAAGATCAACATACATCACCATATAATTTGATAAAAACAAACAAGGTTTCCGAGGATAAAGTTACGCTTCGCCTGCAATTCCAATGTTCTTGATATCTTCAGAGTAAATAATCTAGAAACTCTTCCAAGGTTCGTAGACCATAACATTGCGCCTAGCTGCTCGCGGACAAAGCAACATCGGTGGTCTTCTTCTCCTCTTCCTCCCCCACATCATCGACGAATTCCCAGCTGAAGAATGCGCCGATCCACTTGATCCGAGTCCTGCGCCGCGCCGAAGGCAGCTTCGCCAAGACCTCGTCCATTCGAATCAGCGCGCCGGCCAGTGTGGCGCCCTCCTGTCTGTAGAAGTGTCGCACCAAGAGAACCTTCTGGATCGCGACGGAGATTTCGATGAAGGCCTTTGCGGCGATGAGACAGAATTGCATGAAGAGCCACATCCAGAACACGCCGCGCGGGGGGAGGGCTTCCCAGACGAGGGTTTGGAAAAGAGGCAGCGGCGAGGGGTTGTGAGGTGCGCCGGGCGGGTTGGAGATGGTTGCCTGGTCGGGCGTTGCGTAGAGAGGTTTCTGCGCCTCCATCGTGGTCGGCTTTTTTGGGCAGTCGAGGTGGGAGGGATTCGGCGGTAGGTATCGCTGATTTGAAGTCGTCTGTCGAGTATTGAATTGTGATGTCAGATGCTGGAGGAGACGACAGCTGATTTTAGTACTGCGGATATGTCAGCTTCGATGGCCAAAGTCCCCTCCTACACAAGAGCTGGGCGTGGCGCAGCGGCCAAGCTCTTCCGTGGGTGGTCGCAAATGTGTCAGTGCCGGTTTACCGGTACGCTTCCTTGGTGTCTCTGACGACATCCACAGGTTAGATACACGGCTCTCAACTTGGCGATGGCAGCCTGCGATCTCGCCTATGAAAACCGTAGGTTAGGAAAGAAGTTCGCAGTCGCGAATCACATGGCACCAGTGTCACAGCCACGGACAAGACGCAGTACTGTAAATCCTTCTCGAGCGTAGAAAGTCATCAGGCGTAATGCATATGGTCCTCCCTCAACCAGACAAGCAACCGCAATGCATCTCAAAATTTGCAACTCCGGCCCAAACGTCCAAGCCGACCCTCCCTTTCTACACATGTCCAGAAAGACTTGTGGTGGTGGAAAAAAAGAAACCGTTGTTTCCGCCAAAACCCAACAAAAGCTCGGTCTAAGGTAGGGAAAGTTATCTGCAATGGCTCCTGCCGTGTTGCCTTCCACGCGCCGCTGTCGTCGCTGTATCTTCTGACCATCCTCTCTCCCTCTCCAACTCGCGAATCGTCACCGTCCGGCCCCTTTACTTGGGCACGGCGAACTTGGCAGTCCACTCCTTCGCCGTCGCGATGGCGGCCTGCTCGTCTTCCTTCCAGCTCTTAGCGACATCGGCGGCAAGGGGGTCGTCGGGGTTCGGGGCGCCGAGCAGGGCCTGGATGGAAAGGAGGATGGTGCGGATCTGGAGCGCGGGGGACCAGTTGTCTGCGAGGGGTGTATTCGTTAGCATGCTCTGCGTGCCCTTAGCCACCGGGCTCAGCGAGCCAACTCACTCTTGAGGACGTCGAGGCAGATACGGCCGAGCTTGTCGACGTTGGGGTGGAAGATCTTGGTGAGGAAGCGGATCTTGGGGGGCGTCATGGGATAGTCGTCGGGCAGGAAGAGCTCGAGCTTGAAAACGCCGCCTGCAGAACCTAGTCAGTCCAACCGGTTGCCCTGTTGCGCGTATGGCGCGGCGGGTGTTTGTTTCCCCACCTTCGTATGGTGATTGCGTAGGTCCGTGGATTTCGACGTCAAAGTAGCGAAGGTTGTCCTCGTGGGGAACGGCGCTGATACCCGGGACACTGCAATGCCACGGCCGTCAGTGAACTGTCGCAAACATCGGTCTCGGGATGGACCCCTACGGCTCGGCCATCAGACGCTCGGTCTCCTTCACAATACGCTTGGGCAGGGCCATGGTGGGCGAGCAAGAATCGTGTGGTTCGAGAAGTGTTGAAGGCAGACAACAAGATTGTAGAATGCTTTGCGCGATGACGCTTTTTCTCGGCGGTGGCAGCAGGTGAAGGTGGTTGGCGGGGTCAAGTGGTTGGTGAATCACAGCGGCGAAGGTCGAGTCTCGGTCTATCTGTCACTGGAAGCGCAAACAGTGTCGTCGAATCGAGATCGCGGTGCCGAAAGAAGGAAGTCGCGTTGTAGAACGCAATGGAAGTCGGATGCTCGGGAGGCCTGGACGGAGTGACAGGTCGGCTCTAGTGTTTCGAACAGAAGACAAGGCAAGCGAAGTTGCGTACGGCGGGCATGTGCTCGGGAAAGGAAAGCCTTGTTCAAGACCTGGAATTGCCCCGCGGAAGGGGGCCCGCCAGGATGACATGGGCGGCCTTTCCATTGCCTGACGCCCGATAAAGGGTGGAGATTGGAGCCGGTTCGGCTGCGATATGATTGGTGGACCATTGTGGCGGGGGAACAAGTATTGCACAGCGGGAATTGTATGGGGAGGGACATGATGAAAAAGCGGGTCTACGCTTTCATCTCGTCCAGCCACGACCGTCCGCAGCTGCATCAGATCCTGTCGCGTGCATCTACTTTGGAGCCTCATCTCGATATCCCACTCACGATCTATTGGTCATATTAAGACATCCACAAAACCGACGTTTCTTTCCCGAGGCACCTCATAATCGCTCACACGCGCCCTCCATAACCCGAGCTATACACGTCGTATCATGGCCAGCATATCTCACCAACGGATGCCCTCATGAGGCATCTCATCTCACCCCATCTAAGCTACCACGACGACCATGCCGCACTTCGACCAGCTTGACCCTCCGAAGAAGGGCAAGCCGATCAAGTCAGCCTTTGACAGCGAGAGCTTCGACGCCGATGGCACCATCCATGTCGCCGGCCTAGTAGGGTCGGCAACAATCTCGCCATCGGGGAGAGATGTCGCCTTAGCATCGTGAGTGACGGACCCAGATGGACTTAATCGAATCTCGTTCGTACTGACATACGGTATAGACCCGAAGGCTTATCCATCATTGATCTGGACTCGCCGTACAACCCACCCCGCCGCCTAAGCAGCCACGGCTCACCGTGGCTCGTTACCGATGTCCAATGGTCACCTTTCGCTGCCCGCGACTATTGGGTCGTGTCGACGGCGAACCATCGCGCCCTCGTATGGAACCTCAACCTCAGAGACGACTCGGCCTCCGGAGCTATCGAGCACTCTCTCCAGGGCCACAGCAGAGCCATCACGGACATCAACTTCTCCGCGCACCACCCCGACCAGCTCGCGTCGTGCGCTGTCGATGGCTACGTGCACTGTTGGGATCTCAGGCGCCCAAGACAGCCTGTAATCACCTTCTGCGACTGGTTCGCCGGCGCCACCCAGGTCAAGTACAACCGGCAGGACCCGCACATCCTGGCGTCGTCTCACGACAGGTGGTTGCACATCTGGGACGAGCGGCGCGCCTGCGAGCCCCTGAAATCCATCAGCGCGCATACATCAAAGATTTACGGTATCGATTGGAACCGGACCACCTCGACGAGCATCGTCACATGCTCATTGGACAAGCATATCAAGTTCTGGGACTATGGCAGCGATCAGGATGTCCCGGAGCACGTCATCCGCACCCAGTTCCCGGTGTGGCGCGCCCGTCACACCCCGTTTGGCCGGGGCCTCCTGGCAATGCCTCAGAATGAACCAGGCGATCTGTATCTGTACGACAGCAGAACGTCCGTCAGAGGTAATGAGGACGGCCCCACCGAGCCCCTAGCCGTCTTTCCCGGGCACGGCAACCACAAGGTCAAGGAGTTCTTGTGGAGGAGCAGAGGCAGCATTAACGAGGAAGGCCTTGATGACAGGGACTTTCAGCTCGTATCGTGGGGAGAGGACAATGAGCTGCGCTTGCAGCAGGTCGATCCTTCGATACTCGAATCCGTGGGCTACGTCAAGGGTATGCCCGCTAGCAAGAACCTAGTACTCACTCGCAAAGGTGCTGCCTACAAAACATTCCGAACGGTTGAGGACAGTGTTGGCCGAGACAGGAGGAGTGCGACCATGAGTGACCCCCGCACCGGCACGATGTACCGACAGAGCGCCCTGACAATGAGCATGCGCTCTGGGCCAACAACGTATTCGAGACTGGGAGCTGCGTGGAAAGGCTCTTCCATGAAAGCTAAGAGCAACTCCAAAGAGGTGGATCGCAGCCAAGCACACATCGGCTGGATGAAAGGCATCATGATGAACAAGAGAAAAGCCTCGACCGACAGCCCCAAGAGGGCGGATTCAAAAGACTCGACCATGTTCAGCCCTGGATACATGGACGATGATAAGTGGGGAGATCCAGAGACGATTCAGGAGGAGTTCCTGCGCATCAGCATGCAGCTGCCCAAGGTGAAGTGGGATAACATCGACATGGACTCGCTGACGCTTCACGCGTCCCTGAACGGTCCCTGGGGAGTAAATGGGGACACTATCTTCATCAAAGTCAGAGTCGACATACCGTCCAATTATCCCAAGCTCAAGGCGCCGAGGTTCTACATCGAGAAGACGAGCTTCATGCCGGAAAAGACCCACAGAAGGGTCGAGCATGAGATCCACGAGCTCTGCCATCAGTTCTTGGAGCAGAAGCAAAACTGTCTAGACGTGGCGTTTTCCTACTTGCTCGGCGAAATCGACCTCGCTGCCAGCACAAATTTCTTCAAGAATGTCAGAGACTTGGACGATCCGCTGGACGGGCTTGAATCCGAGAGCTCCAGCGAAGACGAGAACGATATCCCAGCGGGCGGGTCGGCGTCGATGTCGCAGGAGCTACCCGCCAATGCCGAGCCAGACAGTACGTTGGCACCAAACAACAGGCCCACGATCCCCCCGCTACCGCGGTTCTGTGGCGCTCGTTTCGCGAACGATGGCCGTCTCGTCTGCTTCTTCCCGACCAAGGAAGAAAAGGCAAAGGCTCTGCTGTTCGCGCCCATCGAGCCTCTCCGCGAGAGGCCCAAGGGCGAGCCGGTGTTCGCCGGCTTTGGCCGTCTCGCACATGATTCTCCGCCGGGGAAGAGATACGGCAATGACGAAATGTCGGCCACTGACGACCAATCAGACTCTGATGAGTCGGACGGCTCCTCGTCGTCGAGCGACTCGGAGTCGACGTCTATCAACAAGATGAGTCTATGGTACCAACCTCGGCATCGGTTCCGCAGGACTTGGAGCGACAACCGGTCCATCCGGTCCAGCGGCGGAGGCACCGGGGTTGGCACAGGCACCGGCACAGGTTCGCTCAGGAAACGACCCGGCAAGTCGAAGAACGTCGTCTCACTGCACGACATCTCGGACCTGCTACCAGCGAAGAAAGAGTTCGCGCAGGAGTACGCTATCTTCGGAGAAGGTGCCCAAGTATGTGAGCACAACGCTCAGGTCGCCGAGAAGCACGGCTGCCAGGACCTGGTCGACGTCTGGAGGTATCTTTCGCTGCTGCTGCGCAGGGATATCCCCTTGGAGCTGCTCAATTTCGACCAGCGTCAGGACTCGATCCTCGTTATCGCCCGAGACGCCATCTCGCGGTTCCGTGCTGAGAGCCCAGGTGAACTGGGTACTTCTACCAAAGACGGTGCGGACTTAAACGGCAGAGTCAAGTGGGGAAACCATCCCCTTGCAAGAGACTTCATCAGCAGTCTCTTTGAGTACTTTGAGAAGACGGCAGATATCCAAATGCTGGCTATGCTTTCCTGCATCTTCAGCGAGTCCTTCACCGAGGACAGCGTTGCGTACGCCGAATCGCACCTCTCTCAGCCAGAGACGCCGCTGCCAATGAAAGCCCCATCGTTCTCGCTCGACTACTTTCCCACCGACGCTTCTCTCTGGAACATGAACGGCCGGAGCCAGACCAACTCCGCCATCACCACGCCGCGCACACTGCACACGCCCATCCGGTATTCCGGCTCTCAGGGGTCGGCAGAAGAAGCATTATGGACTGGTGACCCGGGATCTAACTCGTACTCGTGTGGCGAGACCCCGCCGACCAAGGGCATTAGGGAGTACCTCGGCGGCGAAGGAGACCAGACACCCAGCCTTTCCACGTCCCCCAGTGGCCGTGCCTTGTCGAGGGCCAACTCGGGCTTGGCGTCGAGCTTTGCAATCACCTTGCCGCGTCCGTTCAGCGGTGTAGCTACCGGAACTGCAACTGCCGCCTCTTCGCCCCCTAATCACGGGCGCAAGAGGCCGAGCCCGGCAGACACAATCCTTAGCACACTGGCACCGAGCGCTGTCGGCAACGTCACGTGGGGCGGCTCGACCATTATGGGTGACTCGGGGACGGCCCGGACGTCACTGTCTGACGACGAGGTGTACCGCGAGGAGCTCTTCTCCCTCGTCCCCATCGGCGTCTCGGTTCAGATGGAAGACCAAACCATCTTTGACGACGACGGCTGGATGACCACCCCCTTGCTGGAGCCTAGCCGCAGCGACATGTACGCGACCTACCGCTATGTGTATGCCGAGATCCTCCAGATGTGGAATCAGCCGCTGGCCCGTCTTGAAATCATGAAGTTCAATGTCCTGCAGCAAAACCAGGAAACTGGCCTCGACGATTCGGTCCACGAATCGTTCAGCGTCGCCGATACGGCAACAACAATCCAGCAACACCACCAAGACCACCACTACAGCCAAAGCCAGAGTCACCATCACCACCACCAATCGTTGCCGCACCACTCCCATCAACCGCAACACCAGGGTCAACAGTCTCACCAACAACCGCACAACACGTCGCCCATTCTGCTCGGCAAGAAGGAGCAGCTGCAGGCCCTGGTTGCTTCCGGCCGCGGCCTCGATGTCACGGGCGTGTGCCGCATCCACGAGACCCAGCTGGAGCCCCTGAAATACACCACCGCCACCGCGACCCATCGGGGCGGGGCCATTGGCACCTGCGATCGCTGCCGGCGCACGCAGACCCAGCTCCTCTGCGTCTACTGTCGCGAGCCTGTCGACGCGCTCTACCCGCCCTGCCTTGGCTGTGGCTGCGCCTCGCACGAGGCATGCCTGGCGGAGTGGCACGCCGCCGGCGAGGTTTTCTGCCCAGCGGGCGACGAGTGCAACTGTGTAGAAGAGGCATCCAAGGGCCAGGTAGAGTCGTGGGCCGCAATGATGGGCGCGCTGCGCAAGGTTCCTGCTCCCGGCGGTGCAACGGCTGCTTCTGCGGGAATCATGGGGAAGGGACTGATGCTGCCTCCGGCTGCGATGGACGACGATGAGGTCGAGAGGGGCGACTGGGAGAGCGTGGCCAGCTCGGCAGGGATCCCGAGCCGGATGCAGGGCGGCGGGGCGATGATGAGCGCTGCAAGGATCAGTCTGGGGAACAGGCTTAAGAAGTCTGCCGGCGACTGGTCCCGAGCATCGAACCTGCGGAGGAGAGGGGGGGGGGACGGGAGCGGCGGTGCGAGTGGAAGCTGGCGAAGTGCCAGGTGATTACGAGCGTGTATACAAGCGTGTATGATTTCGAGCGTGGATGTGTAGTGTAGTATATTTGCCATATATATTAATGTACTTGTTAAGATGCTTACAGGCAAAACAAAGGCCAATCATCAGCCTCTCTGCTCCTTCACGTGCGCTGTGCCCGTTCGCGTACGTTGAGGCCTCGAGCAACTCGACACTGCGACGGCTTTATGACAGGGTGAGGGAGCTTCTGCTCGTAGTCTTGGTCGTCAAGCACATGTAGGGTAATAAGACGACGATGATGGGGGACGACGATATAGAAAAGCCCCCACACATGCCACCGATGTTTGTGACTTTTTTTGTCTTCTTGACTTTACGAATGGAGCTCTCAACCTTTTGACCAACGACGCCCACAATCGGGGTTTTTTTTTTTTTTTTTTTTTTTTTTTGGAAAAAAATGTTTCCAAACGAGACTCCAACCCGTCGATAGTCTGTCTTCAAGTCAGAAGCTAAAGATCCCATCATTATATCTATGCACGGCACATTCACGCCCATGTACGCCGAGCTGCCATGGGGTGGATCTTGAGCGACACTTTCTTTGCGTCTTGGGCTCTAGATGTTTTTTATTTCGGGGGCGTCTTCTTCCAAGAGGATAAGTTTATATCGTGGAAGATGAGGGGGAATCATGCGACATCTCCTCGAAGGATTCGTCAAAAAGAGACTTTGGTGATTATTGCTACTTTTAGGAAGAAGAAATGCGCTCGCTCGTAAGCCTGCCGGCCGTTGGGGCCGACGTTAGACTCAACGTCTCGCGGGGGGTGGTGGTATCAGATGAGGAAGATGAATGGTGGCTTGCAACGTTGGGAGATCTGCGGGCGACGTCGATTTGAGAATGATACGAGAGAGCCCGACCCACAAGATTCCGAAAAAGAAGCTTCAATGTCGGAGAAATAGAAAGGCATGGAATCTGATAATAGGCAGCCTGGGAGTTTAGAGGCCAGACGAGGGGCGCCGGATCACGTCTGTCTCTGAAGGTCAACGTCACGCATACACACATGCTACTAGATGTCTAGTCTTCAAATGCGTGAACTGTGCAAAGTCTCTGTTTACCACCGCAGATCCTTCTCTCGGGTGCATGCTCTTCTCGCCTACGATCCTGGCCAGTAGCATGACTTACCTGCCTGGTGGGCAACTTACACTTGATGATACACCGCCGCCCCTGGCGTGCGTCGAGGCAGCCTGATATGTGGCGTCGTGCCATCGGCTTCCGCAAGGTTGCTTGGAACGATAATTACTACTACACCTACCGGACTTCAGCCGGGTAGCGCCATGCAGGTCGGTGCAGGACCGGGCCATCGAAGACTTGGGTTATCAGTCCCGGGCCCACCATTCAAGCAGACGGCTTCTCGTCCCCGGAGTCAACTTTTACAGCTGGGTGGGTTTGATGTCAGTAGTTTCTCGGCTTGTCCAGCAGAGATTGCAGGTATATGGCCAATGCCAGCCAAAGACCGAGGCATCAGCTACCCTCGTGGCATCCATATGTTCTCACTATCTTCAAAGCAACTACTGGCCGCTATAACATAGCATAGACAACGACAATGGATGTCACGGCAGGGCCAAAATCGTGGGGATGATGTCACGGTGTAGAGACCTTCATCCTCAGGGGGCTTCCCCATGCAGTCTGGTCGAAGCTGCCTCCAACCTCGACGTTACGACGAGTCGAGGCCCTCATGCTTGGCCATGGAGCCTAGCCAACTTCGGGACTGACTTTGCCTGATCCATAATCAAATCGCATGGATCCGAATCGACAAGCGAAGTCGGTCTCACTGGTCATCCTCTGGTAAAGTCAACGCGGGCCACGTTATCAAACCCTGGCTTCCCCCACGCTCACGGCCCTACCCACAGATGTCCTGAATTTAAACAACCTTCGCAGCCCTGGCTAGCTGTCAACTCGTTCGGGCGTTTCTCTGAAGTCATTGGGTCGGGCAGCCAACGTGGGCCCGCGGGAGATCAGACGGCAGCTTTTGCCTGTGCTGCAGGGCTCTGCCACGAGAGGCATGCCGCACTTACACATCGTGGATTTCGATCGACGGTCTTTCTACCAAGTCAAGCTCACGATGCTGGTCTGTCTTCGTGGTCCGGACCTCTTTGGCCCCGAGGAACGGCCTGTCAAACACTAATTAGAGTACCCCGCTTCTTCTCAATCAAAGGAGCTTCAGACAGTCTTGCGCGAAGAGCCTATGTCTTGCGCAGCATCTTGACGTGTCCGATCTCGTCCTGCAAGATCGCAGGGCGGCAGCACGGGCCCGTTCAAACAAACAGTGGAACTTCGGAGAAGTTCCGTGAACGGACCAGCAGAAGGGAGGGACTGTCGTCTGATGGGCCGGCGGGGGCCAGTGCGAGGCAAACGGCCGGGCAACTGCACGCAATTCGGCGAGACTTGTCGTTGTGAAGCGGCTCAAGCTCGCGGATGCCTATCTTTCGGAGCGCCGTCGCCAACAGCACTCCCGTATCTTCTGTCAGGGTTGCAGTAGCGTCTCCGAGACGAGTCATTGGGCTTTCGGCAAAGCGAAATCAGCATCCGCAAAATGTGAGTGTCAGGTGACACGCTAACCGTGGTACGTAAGTTGCGCTCCAGGCCAGGATACGGCAAATGGAGGATGCCTGGCAAAGCAGTCTACCAAGGGAACCCGTTCGGCGCAAACGCTTTGACATGTCGGGCAGAGTGGAGTGGTGCAACGTCGTTGTCATTGCGGCGTGCAAAAAAATCGGACATTGAAATGGCCAACTCGGACCTAGACCCCCGGATTCGGAACCGGGCACTGCGGGCAGCTTTCCGTAACTCTTCGCGCGATAGAGGAGTTCATCCATGGCTAGGCGCCATGCTCGGAGATAGCCGCGGAAGAAGAAGAAACGGAGATGCGTGTTTGTTTCTCTGCAGGTCGGCAGAAGGAAAATTTCGTTTCCATCAAATGTTTCAACAGGCCGGGCCTGGGCTTGGACTTTGGGGCTGGGGATCCGAAGAGCGGGGACGAACTCATCCGCCGCGTGGTGGGCTGCATGAAACGCTCCGAATCTGGGCAGATGCGATAAGGACCGAGAGTGAGGTACCAAGACGTGGGACGGCTCGGATTCTACCGTAGTAGGTTTGTTTTTTTTCTTTTTTCGGCGTTTCTATCGTCGTCTCGCATCAAGGCAGAGCGACGCAGCCAACGCAGTGCTTCAACCCTCGAACGGTAGAAGAAGAAATGCGAGAAAGGGGTAACCTGGCGTCGTGCCGCCGAAAGCGTGTCGCGTAAATCTGTCGAGGGCGAAGGACGCCAGGGACCGCGGCCAGGGATCAAGGGTCGTGGGATGCGGTCGTGGAGATCGCTGCTAGCGGCCTGCATGCGAGGAGATTCGAGATGGGGCCGGCTTCCTGTTTGGGAATCCAATGTTTCTCGCTTGACCCGCCGGCTGGAAACGCGAGAATTTAGTCAAGATGAGGATGGCCTGTCTTGGGTTAGGGTTCGGTACCGTTGACTCGTACGGCGACTGACGGCGCAAGAGAGGCAGGCCGTCGAAGGTGGTGGCGATGAGTATGACGCCGACGGTGCGAAACATGCAGGCAAAGGCAAACAAACGGTAGGCGACCTCAAGCGACGGGTGGATGGAGGGGAGGGGATGGGATTCTGAGAACCGGATCAGCGCGGGAGGGTAGCGTTTGACGTTCGTTAGGAAGCAGGGCATTCTCAATGCAGAAGCCTCCCGTCCAGCGGCAGAAGGAAGCCTTGCAAAGCCTTGGGAGGGCGCCGTCGCTGAAACGGGGTTTGCTAGTTCGCTACTTTGCTAGCCCCCTTGGCTCGGCGCAACGGTTCCTGACGGCGCTGATTTCCCTACGACCCGGTCGAGAAATGTCATGCCAATGGCGACGGGCGCATGTCTCTGTAGGGAAGGTCTGGAGGTTGCTCGTTGGCCGCGGGGGTAGACAGACGGCTCGGCTTGCCGGGGTGTGGCTGGTTCGTGACGCTTGCTTGGACGAGCTGTGTCGAAGTGATCCGCTAGCCGGGAACGGCTCCAAACAATGGCAATGAGTGGGTGCTGGTGCTGGTGGTGGCAGCGCCTCATTCTCTTGTGAGGGAGGGAGATAACTTCCACCGGTAGACACGCACATGGGTGCTGGGTGCCGGCAGCACGACAAGAGGGAATGTTTGCAGGGCGCGGAAATGACGAAGGTGCTTTGTCGACGGTTTCTCTGGAATGGACGGCTACGGGTGGGATAATTCGATATAACGGAGGCGCGCGTCCTATCACAAGCGGTCAGCGGCAGCAAGGACGCGAATCAATCAAGATTCCAGGGAGGCAGTAGGTATCGGACAGACCTCATTAATAATATAAGAGGGAGATATGAGAGGCAAAAGAGGGTGTTGAGGAGATTGTGCTAGTGCAGGTCCACGGACAATTTCCTGCAGATGTTGTTTCGGTGCATCTTGGTTCCTGCTTTGTGCGTGTGTGTGTGTGTGTGTGTGTGTGTGTGTGTGTGTGTGGCGGCTGACCAGGCATAATTCTGTTCCGCGGACCGCAGCTTTCGTCTAGGAGGAGCAAAGCCGCCAAGCTGACAAGGCCCTTTTGACTTGACTCGAGGAGCCGCGTTGATCATGCTATTGTTTGATAATTTTGGTGGGAAAATAACAGCGTTGGGGAAGTCGATAACAATGCAAACCTTGTTGCGGATGCGGATGGATGGTTGTAGCAAGATAGGTGGTACCTCATCCGTGGTGGACGCAGTGCTGGTACGGAGCTGCGAGCACTAGGTACTCTGTACTACGGAATGTAGGGGTCGTATGCAGTTAGGTAAGCCATGTTAATGCATCCAATTGAGTGTATTTTTCGGTGTGATGCAGAATAAACCGGGAAGGAATCGCGTTGTGTCGCAGCCCCCAGATTGAGGTGAGTGGCTTCCATTTCAGGTCTTGACAGGCTGCACCTGCCTTGCTGTGCTTTTTTTTTTTTTTCTCAGTTGCCCGTGCGCTTGCCTGTGGCCCCGCCACGTCCACGTGTAGTGGATGTACTACGGTAGAGACCTGAAGTCGTGTACCTCACCTGAATCTCATACCCAAAGTTCTACGGTAGAGTTCTCTAGATACTTATGTGGCTTACCATCCTTCATACCTGGGTAGGTAGAGAGGTACAGTACAGACGGAGTCCAGACCGACGTCCGAGTCCATGTCTCCCGTCCCCGTCCCCAAAGACCCTGACGTGACGTGCCCGTGGCATTTGGCAGTGGCATCCCTTCACTGTCCAGCGGTGCGCAACTCACCATCTCAAGGTAAGGTGCTGTGTTACAGGGCACACCCCTGGTCTGGGTCACCCAAAGGCGTCTCACTGTCGGGGAACCACCTGGCCCTGGCAAACGCAAGGCGCTGGACCCCTGCGGTACATCTCAATTGTACGCCAGGTCCCCCAACCCAGTCCAATCCCGTCCCATGCAATCCTCGTCCACCTCACCACCACCACCACCATCACTTGCAGCACTACCCAACGCGCACTGCAGAGCTCTCTCTACCCAAGCCAAAATCGAAGCTCTTAGGTTCCAGGATCTGGCAGGCGTGTCTCACTGCCATTCCCCCGTTCTCATTCATCTTCTCTGCCGCCCCCCGGCCTTCTCTCCGTCTCTGTTCCTTTCGTTCGTGTCTTTCTTTCTTCTCGTCCGCTCTCTCGTTGTGTAGCCCGACCAACTCGCAAAACACACGCTACTCCGAGCCAAAGAGAGAAAACAACACAGAGCCCGAACTGTCTTGTGTACACACGGACACAATACGACACGACACATGGCCGCGTCCGGATCCTCTACACGAGCCCAACAACACCGCCATCGTGCATCGACGCTCCAGTCGAAAGAGACGTAGCAAAAACCCCAGTCCAGCGGCAATACAGAGTCAAAGTACATCGCCCGAACCTGCCGCGGTACCCTGCAGCTTGCATCTATACGAGTACCTGGGCTGGTCATCTGCGCGCCACCACTCAGAAAAACCCAATCTCGCTCCAGACGTCGTCCCCTGCCGTCGTCCTCTCTCTCGGTCCCCTCCCTGAGTCCCTCTCGCTCGCTCGACCTCTTCTCTGTCTCCATTCTTTGTCGAGTTCCACCGCCTTCTCAGCTCCATCTTCAGGGCCTCTCCAACCTCCCAATCTGCCGTCGAGCCCTCTCATTCGCAACACCGCTGCAACTACAAACCCGCACTGGGTCCAGTTCGCCTCTCCCCTTGTCTCCGTCCAAACGACACACGCCACGGGGCGAACCGCACTCGCACTGCCTTGTCACGCGTTTGTCTGGCTGGGCACCGGTGAATCCTGCAAACCTCGCCATTCGAGCAGGCCCATTGCAATTCACCAAACCTTGCCTCTTACATACTACTATCCGTACTGCTACTACTACCGTCAATTGATGACACGAGTTGTCTGTCGCCAACCTCATCATGCCTCCTACGAACGGCGCGTCGTCGAAGCGATTTGAGCTTCCCAAGCTCGACTTCAAGTTCGGCTCCCTGACGGACGGAACCGATATCCCCCCGCCGCTTCCCAGCCCCGTCCAGGAGGTACCCACGCCTCCCCAGACCCCGCGGGCCGGCGAGACCAAGGACACTGAACCCGCCACCGCCGTCAAGGAAAATGCCATCGACAAATCGACGAATGGTCATGGACCGGCAGTGCCGCACTCGCCTGCCACCACAAACGGTACGAGAGGTTTCTCGGATGACACGCCACTTTCTCCAGCAGTCTCGAGCAGACAGGGCAGCATCCGTCGTCTATTCAGCCGAACATTACTGAACCAAGCATATGCAGAGGGCGAGTCACAGCCCAACGGGGCCGTTCCCCACAACCGTCCCATGAGCCGTAGTCAGGGCAGCATCGTCGACGAGAAGAAGGCGAAACGCACCAGCGGATGGTTCAAGAGACTGCGCTCTCACGACTCCTCGCCGCCCCAAAAACGAGCCAGCGTCGTCTACGAGCACCCCAACTCCAGCCAAACCCAAACCCAGCCCCAGAGCAGGCCCCAAAGCAGGCCCCAGGTCCAAGGCCCCCCGCCGCCCATGATTCCCGAGCTCAGCGCCCTCGAGGCCAAGGTCGACGTTGCGGACGGCGGAAGCCTGGGCTCCGACCTTTTCAAGAACATCAAGTAATCACTGACCTGGGACGGACGACGTCCCCCTTAACCCGGTCAGAAACATAGTACCAGAGCGGCCGGTTTTGGGGCCTTTGAACCGGTGCTTTGTCGGGTACGAATTCCACCTACATGCGCCGACGAGCGAACGACCGATTCCGAGCGGACACACCAATACGATTTTCCTAGAGTTTACCCCAAGTTGAACTTCTTTTCGAGCCAGAGCTGGGGAGGGGAGGTGATGGTGGAGGAGGAGGCCACAAAGAGTATGCGAAACGGAGGCAAGAGTGGAAGAATTATGCAAGATACCCAGCTCGCACCGCGGGCTCATTCTGACATACGACGTTTACACTTTCTTTTTTTTATGTTTATTTTTTTCTTCGTCTTATTGCGCCTGTCTGGAATACAACGGCACTGACCTTGTCCTGCCTCCGGTGCCTGTTCTTTCCTACTGTACGACTAATCTTCTGGTGTACATGTTTACGCTGGCGGTTTGGTGAAAAGACGGCGAGGCTGGAGGGGCAGGTTTCACTAAAGGACGAACAAATAATTCGGCAGTCCGAGAGCACGGGGAAATCAGCCATGCTTCTGGCAGGAGGACATTGGAGAAGAGACGGTCCACCAGGAGCTGGCTGCGTCGTCGGACTGATCGGTTCGTCAACAATGATTGGGTGCTGTTGGTTTGCCTCTGGCAACGGCAGCTGCAATAAAAATACATTTTCACGACTTGGGTTCTTTGGTTACATCCTTGGCGGGGTGGTCATCGGTAATTGTGCGATCTGATCTGACGGTCAAGTTATAGAGTCTCGGCACATGAGGTGTCACGATCACACAGGGTTCCATCGGCCTTCTCTCACGCAGCATCGACTCCGTCACTCATCAACCCGGGTTCACAGCAGGAAAGAATGACAGCCCACGAACCCCGCCTATCCCATCCGAACCTGCGACGCTTTGACCCAAAGAGACATCAGGTGGCGAGAGGCGTGCAGCCACAGGATGGCTGTTGGTTAGCGCAGGCAGGGAGTGAAGGGGAAGCTCGGCATGACTAAGTAGCGTTTGCTGGAGATGCTGCAGCCGCGCTACCATGACATGTCACCATGCGACCATGCAGGAAAACGACCAGTCACTGCGCGTTCTATCTGAAGTAGCCTCCATCTGTTTCGTTCTGGTGCTAGAGGGGGGAAGATGCTGCAGATGCCACGGGGCGTGAAGCTCCCGCCCACAGCGCCAATCGCGGAAACACCGGGGCCACTTCCGCTTGGCCCCTGGGGGGATGCGCTAGCAGTCTGATTCGCCCGCCGACCGCCACTAACGCTGGGCGCTGGGAGGGTGCGCAAACGTCATTGTGAGCTCGCCAGAGGTTCGGCCGGCCGGCTCCATTTACCGAGCTAGTGCCGGGACTTGATAGCTGCCACTGGCAGCTTTTTTGAGTGTTGCGCTGCAGCGACGAGTTCACGATTGACGTTGACACGAGAACTCCGTTGAGATACCTTAACCCAACGACAGCAGCGCCGCCGCCACCATCAGCGACAACATGGCGAGCTTGAGAACGACGTCGACGACCATGCGCCCACTGGCATCAGCCCTGCGCCCGGCTGCGCCTAGGCATGCACAGTTCATCCCCCGGGTGGCACGACGACACAAGTCTGGCCCGTACGGCTACACCCAGGCCAAGGCACTGGTGTTCTCGAAGGAGGGCGAACCCAAGGACGTCCTGCAGTACGTTTCAATTGCATTGGCCTTGAGCTAGACGCAAGGCGCACTCGACTGACAACCTTCCAGGCTGCACACCCACTCCATCTCCCCGTCGATCCCCCCCTCCTCCGTCCTCCTCCGCTCGCTCGCCGCTCCGATCAACCCCGCCGACATCAACACCGTCCAGGGCACCTACGGCTCCAAGCCCCCCTTCACGTCCCTCATCGGCACCCCCGAGCCGGCCGCGATCCCCGGCAACGAGGGCGTCTTCGAGGTCGTCTCGGTCGGGTCCAGGGACCTCGGCCTGCAGCGCGGCGACTGGGTCATCCCCGCCGCGAGCTCCTTCGGCACCTGGCGCACGCACGCCGTCGCCGAAGCCAAGGACGTCATGAAGGTGTCCAAGGAGGGCCTCACCCCGACCCAGGTCGCCACCGTCAGCGTCAACCCGTGCACGGCGTACCGCATCCTCCGCACCTACGGGCCGGGCGAGATCAAGGCCGGCAGCGACGGCGGGATGAAGGCGCTCGAGCCCGGCCGCGGGGGCTGGTTCATCCAGAACGGCGCCAACAGCGGCGTCGGCCGCGCGGCGATCCAGCTCGGCAAGCTGTGGGGCCTAAGGAGCATCAACGTCGTCCGGGAGAGGGAGACGCAGGAGGAGACGGACAAGCTCAAGGCGGAGCTGAGCGACCTCGGCGCCACGGCCGTCGTCACGGAGAAGGAGTTCCTCTCGAGGGAGTGGAAGGACCGGCTGAAGGAGCTCACGCGCGGCGGGCGGGAGCCCGTGGGCCTGGGGCTCAACTGCGTCGGCGGCAAGTCCGCGACGGCGATCGCGCGGAGCCTCGGCGAGAGCGGGACGATGGTGAGCTACGGCGGCATGGCGAAGCAGCCGGTCATGCTCCCCACGGGTCTTCTCATCTTCAAGGACATCCGGTTCGTCGGCTTCTGGCTCAGCAAGTGGAACGAGCGCGACCCGCAGGGACGAAAGTTCGTCATCGAGGACGTGCTGGGGATGATCCGCGAGGGGCGGTTCAGGGACGTGCCCGTCGAGGAGGTCGGGTGGAGCTGGGAGACGGAGGGCGAGGTGCTCAAGGACGCTATCCAGGGCACGCTGGGCGGGTTTAGGAAGGGCAAGGGCGTGTTTGTGTTTGGCGAGACGTGAGACCTGACTGGTGTGGCTTGGGGGTTGTAGGATAGGGATAGACGTAGAGCCGGGTTGGCTGTGTTTATATGAGGTCCATGTTCTCTCACGTTTACGGTCTTTGTGTAATAACACAGAAAGTGCTACACAATGCTTCTGGTGGCTATTTTGATGTGCTTCGCAGACGGCGGGAGATCCGTACGAAGAGGGTATATATTCTACTGTTGGGCTTTGTGACATGTCGAAGGCCAGCGCCAATTCCGTCATTTCCCGTCTCCTTCTCTGATGTGGGTGTGTTTTGCATGATTTGCCGAGACTGTCTCGAGGCTAGCTTACTTACTTGACATGGGACCTCGCGTCTCCGGCAAGTATTTCGGCATTGTCCCTCATCTTGGACGTATTCAACATGTATCAACTCGGTGGGGAGGAGGGAAGGTAGAGGTTTGGTTGTTCGGAGATTTAAGCCAGCCGTTGTCTTCGTCATGATGAAATGCCGGACTTGCAACTCTTCAAACAATGGTCGAGCCACCCAATTCTCTTTGCTGCTGCAAGGTTCTCAACCGAGAATGTATTGCGTCGTCTTTCTGGGTCGCGTCGGGAACCCTGTGGCTGCTTTTATACGGACGACTTGCGCTGCTGGTTCTCGGCTATTCGCTTCCCCCTCTCTGTGACGGTGAATTCGGGAAGTGTGAAAGTCGAGCTAAATGCCACATCTACACGTATGCGGTAGGGTGAGAACCTATGCTCGTCACAGAGAAACAGCTGAAGTATTGTTGGGTACTGCGTCTATCCATCCTCGCTGGGGGAAAGGAGGTCTTCGCTCAGGGCTGTTTCTGTTCTTGATTAGACGGCTGAGGCCAAACCAATTGTTTCCGATCGACCTGTGGGATTCCTGTTGGTCTAGAGGTGATGCCATGCCACGACTCTTACACCGGGGGCGTTAGGAAACCAGAAGTTAGGCCGAGGCGATCACGCACAACAGGACGCCTTGTACTATTTAAAGGGGCTAGGAACTGCAACAACTGATCTTTTTCTCCCTCAGCCACCCGAACCAAACGATTGACTGGCGGAAATATGAGGGCGGCAGCGACTAGTATCGCACAAAGATGCTGCGTGCCAAATAACTGGCACTCACTTCTGCTCTGGTCATTGCTCAATCTCTAGAAGCATGTTGGTTTTCAGGTGTTTAGGATAGGAATACGCATCTGGCACCGGACGACGGCGATGAGGAACGAATTCAGAGTGACGGCAATTGTCTTAACGACTCTCAAATCTAACGATGGAAGGTTGATTCCAGCACAAGTGCATGAGACTACCACCGCCGCCTTGGATTCCATGCGCTGTATTACTCTTGTGAATGCCCTGCCTGTACGGTGTTAGGGCCATGGTTTACCATTCGGTCAATCAATTTAAAGAGAAGCAAAAGATCAACAGCAACACTTGAAGATCAGAACTAGTGTCGGAAGTTAACGGCCTTGCAATGCAGATCTCTGATGAACGGTGCTTTGGTGTTGTTCCGGCCGATGACAAAATGGACCTGACTTACTGCTACCTAGCCCTAAGAGATGCGCCTTCTTACGCGGATTCGACAGGTATTACATAAGTCTTGACAGCTCTTTAGGCACTATTTAGCACTTAAAAGTAGTTGATTCACCTTGGAACTGCCTTTGGTAGAAGTTACGATCTTGCTCCTGCTGTACTAATCGATTACTGTTGTCTGTCTGGGAGTCTTCCGAGGCTTGAACGAGATGCCAAGGGAGTATTTAAGAGCCACGCTGTGCTGCAACTCCAACTCTCAGAGCCCCAGAGATGTCTCGTCTGTTCCGTGTCTTTGACCGGGACTAGGTGGCAAAGTAGGAGCGTACTGCCTGCCCTATCGCTGGGCCTGTTCTTTCTGGTTCGTACACGAGATACCGCCGCCCCTGACTATGCATCCAGATAACCCTCTTCCGATCATACTTGGGAAAATACTTCTCAAGGGGCGGACGCCGGCGCCGGGTATATGAACACACAGCGCAGGGTTTTCGTACCACATTGCTGGACCGGGCTCAAGGCATTGAGCGCCGTCGAGGTAACGCAACCGTTGGCAGAGTTATTCCGCCGCCTTCTATTCATGCAAACCTCCGAAAGGCATACCCTGCGGCGTGTCTCCGGCAATTTGATTTCACGATCTTCGACATTATATACACGCGTGCGGCCTGTGTTTGTTGACGTTGGCTCTGTGGGAATACTCTAGGTATTGGACGAGATGCTAGGGCAGTATTTAAGAGTCACAACATTTTAGACTTTTTGCTCTCACACCCCCACGGCAAATGCTGCTGACGCTGCTGCTTTTAAATGAAGAGTTAGCTTTCCCTCTCTTTACCGAGTTGTTCTTTCCATGGTCATGCGACATTCTGGACTTGCTAACATTCTAGATTCATTTTTTCCGATGAGTGTATTCAGTGAAATACTCCTCTAGTGGCGGATGCCAGTGCCAGGGGATCCCGAGTTTCCTGAGAGTGTAGGTCTAACGCATAAGTCTCCGCCGAATGATCATATCATCCGCAACTGCGAAAGAGAAGAGACGAACCTGATCCTTCTGTTGGACCAAGAATCTCCGCCGGACTACAGTAATATCGGGACAACGAGCTTGGCCGAGGGTGATCTCCAGGGTTGTGATGTTCCAGGACAGGAAAGGACACCGCCAAATCAAACAATAGCGGCATTGTGACTGCAACCACAAAAGCTCCTGGCATTAGCCGTCGTGATGACTCGGGGAGACATAAGGTAAGGGCTTAGTGTGAGCCTTGCCCGGGGCTGGCGAGGGCGGAACGCAGCCCTCGGCATGCGGCAGTTTCTGTAGAAGGAACCGCAACGATCAGAGAGCTTGGGATGGGCGACCAGAGATTAGAATGCAGGGAATCCATTGGACCAATTAACTATATCTAATTATATCCGCATTCCCGCGCCGACAATGTCACATGCCGGCCGTCTAGTTACGGAAAGCCTGGACCAGTTCGTGCAGTTTATCGATGACGACGGGCGCAATGGCACTCAGGGTATCCTCGATAACCCTATCAAAGTACCGCATCGACTCCTCTTCGCTGAGCTCCAAGTGGAACCTCTCTCGCACCTTGACCACCGCCTTGTCCGGCTCGAGCCTGATGTCGGGGATATTAGCGTCCACCATGAGGCTGAACAAGTTGAGGATCAGGTTCGACGACTTGCGCAGCGCCGTATACGCCAAGAAGCAATACTGTTTAAACTGCTTGAACTGCTCAGAGTTCACGCCGCCCATGCAGTCCACCATCTCCTTTGACAATTTCATGGCCGGGGCAAAAGGCTTCGGATCGCGGCCGAGAATGAAACCAAAGTCCGCGTGGAAGAAGTGCCCGTCCGGCGCGAGAAGAAGATTGTCCAGGTGCCTGTCGCCGACACCCAAGATGTACGTAATAACGCAGTACCCGGCGCAGGACTTGATGTAAGTGTCCAGGGTCTCCTGGCGCAACCCCATGGGCTGCCGGTCGTCGGGGTTATTAGATTTCAAGTAAGTAAGGGCCGGGTTGTTTTTGAACTTCGACGCGATGCTTTGGAAGCTGACAGAGGGAACGAATTGGGAAGCGCCGGCGGTGGTGCTGGTTGCCAAGATCTTGTACGGCGACAACTTCAAATCCAGATTCTCCTTTTGCAAGAGTTGGTCCATCAGGGTGATGATCTGGATTACGAGCTGATCCTGTCGCAAGTCGTCGCCAGTTTTGAAAATGATCGGGTACTTCTTTCCTGCCGTGGTCTTGAAGGTGACTTTGATTGGACACAAAGACGACTTAAAGACAGTCGTCTCCTCGGGGACGACGCCAATAACCTTCATGGTCGGGTCGAGCGGTAGGGGCAACGGCGGGTCGATGGCGAGGATCTCGTTCTTAGGATCTGCGAGGAAGTGCTTGACGCGTTCCGTCTTCTTCGCAATAGACTCGTGTGATGTCTTGACTTCGCCAGAGATTCTGGACAAAGTCCCAATCAGCTCTGCTTGTCTGAGCAGCGTCTTCCTTGACTCAACCCCGTCAGGGCGTTTAACCAGCTCCGTCATGAAGTCATACGCCACTTTTCGGTAGATATTTCGGTTGTCCAGTCCTTGCTCGGGGCTGTTATCGTCGCATTCTACCATCAAGTACCAGTGGAAGTAGTTGCCGAGAAGGAAGTTGTCAGCTGCCCTCGATATTAAGAATTGGGCCAAGGAGGAGTCCTGGGTTGCTTCTTGTGAAGAGTCGGCCGAGATGTGCTCGTATTTCAGAGCCTGCACAAGCTGCAACAAATAAAGCAGAAGCTCGTGGTCGTCGGCCTTGCCAAGTCTCTCCACGGCGTATGCGCGAACGGCTGGATTGTCGAAGGTAGGGCCGAGAAGCTCCAAAGCATCATCGACGTCGATCTCCGTCCATCGTCCCAAAACTTGCACGGCCTGCTTGGCTTCGCTCTGGTCCTGCCAGTTGACGGACTTGACGAACTTTGTAACTGCACGCTTGTCGCGGGTCAGGTGGTATCGGAATTTCCAGATCAGATCCTTCTCTTCAGGCGTCAGGGTGTGGGTTGGGGAGTAGGACATGATCAGGTTCAGCTCGTCCCGAACTTTAGCATTCGGCTTGAGGTCCTTGTCGAGAATTCCATGGCGATGTTGGCTTCTGACGAGTCTTCTGTGCTTGCTTTCTGCGGGATTATCGCGGGCGCCGACCTCGGGGTCGTACGCTTTGGCCAGTCGGCTACCGGGACCAGAGTCGCCTGGGTTGATGCCAGGGCCAAACTGCACTTCCGGAGGAGGCTTGAGCATAACATTAGACTGCGAGCCCGACATGTGCTGCAAAGCCGAAATTGGTGGTGGTGGGTACTCCAGGTCCGCAAACACTATAGGGAAGTCAAAGCGCGGGAGCTCGACGTTGAGCTGGAATTTGGAGAACCCCGGGTGAGTCTCGGTGTCAACGGCGTTCTTCTCGTCCAAGACAACCTCATCCTCTTTTGAGCGGTCAGTACTTGCCGTCTGCTGAAGCTGCATGGACTTGAGCGACGCCCTCGCCGACTGGAGCCCCCTCTTCTCGAATCCGCGAAAGACGAGTTGATCAAGCCAGTCGACCCTTGGGATTTCTCCCATCTCGTGATTCTTGAACAACTTCTCCATGCGCTCCAGCTCTTCGGCATCTTTGTCTACCGGCGGAGCAACAGCTTTCCTCGATCCATCTCTCCGCTTCCGGGGCACCGCTGGCGTAGTTGTGTTGTCCTTCCCATCGGCGTTCTTGTGTCGGTGGACCACGCACTTCTGCCGCCCCTTCTGCACCTGGTTATCTCGGTCGAAAAGCGGTAGTGTGGTGCCTCCGAACGGTATTGCGTGGCCTCTAGCTTGCTTTCCGCCAGCGGGCGACGAGTCCCAGAGCGTGATAGCCAAACAGGAGTTCAAGGGGAGCGCGGAGTAGTTGATCGGGAGCGTGAGCCATTCGTTCCACCTGTAGAAGCCATTCGTCAGCAACGACTCCGAGTGCAAGTGGTCGATTTCCGTACCGTCTCTCATTTCGAAACGATTTGTAGGCTGTCTGGACCGGGACAGTCAGCGGCTTCGAGCCAGCCCAGACCTGGACGGTGACGTAGAGGTCGGAATGTGAACTACCAAGTCAGCTACAGCGACAGCGACAGCACGCAGCGCAGGCGACAGTACCTCGTGTTGGAACCTATATGTCGGAGTTCGGCCTTCTCAAGAAGAGTAGAGTGCAAGAAGGGGGTTTCTTCGCCCTCTAGATTGATGCTGTTCCTCCAAAGTCAGCTCGTCGCATATCCCACAGCTCGACGAAGGGCGCGCGCACATGCGAATGCTCACTGGATAGTCCAGCGACTCGGAACTCGCGAACGAAAACGGCTCCATTTTGACAACGGAAGCCTGTGGGATATCAAGAGGCCATTCTGCGAAAGCAACAAGAAACAAATACTGAAAAGGTAGTTGAATTGAAAATAGTAAAACCTAGGACGGTGGCTGGTGTTAGAGGCAGTACCTAATGATGGCTGTCGCCGAATCCCATGCCACGGGACCGATAGCACGGACTAGAACTGTAGATAGGCGCTTGTTAGAGCTAAAAGCAGCTGACAGCATCCAGCGACGTTGGACCTTCGGTGGGTGCCTAGGTAATAGGTAGTTGCACCAGTGGCGGGCTGGTACCCCGCCCAAGCCACAGTATGCATGTTATCGATAAGAGCAGCGCAAGCCACCACTCCCCCACGCCTCTACCTAGGTAGGTACCTAGGTTGGGGCAGAGCGCGTTGAGTGGAAGGGAGCCTGCCCGCGGAAAGTGCTTGTCGCGTCTTCCTGGTCGCAATTTGGCGCGCGACTTCCTCTGCTAGCGAACACCAAATATCTTTCTTAGGTGATAGCGACTTTCACGCACTCAATCACCGGTTCCATTATCGCATATTTTCGAATATTTCACCTTGTCGTCTTGCGAAAGCTACGATAATCCATTTCCGACCCGACCGTGACGAAGCATCATCCCAAGCGCTTCACCCCTCCGTTTGCCCACGATGCCGGCCAGAGTCGGCGGCTCGACGCCGCCTTCGTCTCCAGACTCCCACAGCGAGGATGAATCTCCGCGTGCCGGTCGAGGCCATCTTGCCATAAGAGACAAAGGAAAAGGTCGCGATGTGTCCACCGGGAAGCGGAAACGCGCAGGCACCGCAAATGGAGAGCCCCCTTCGCGCAGGAGGGCCCGCAGCCGACATGGAGATAGCGAAGATGACGGGGACTCCGATGTTTACGACCCAGACCAACCCATGGACCAGCGAAGAGATATTCAGCGGCGCCTACGTGAACTTCAGAAAGGAATCAGTGAAAACATCGAGGAGTACATGTTGCCGGGCTCGACGGGACTCAAGGACACCTTGTTGATGGCGCAAGATATCGCGCGCGGCGTGAAGCAGACCACTGAAGCAACCATCGACTCCCGCTTGCTCGTTAGCGCAGTGGACTTGTCATACCGAAAGACAGTCAGGCTGATGCAGGGAGGTCCGGCTGAGGGCGTGGACATTGACGAGCTGGTGTCCAAATGCTGCACATACATGCGACAGGCTGGCGGTATTGCCGACGACGACGCACCCGAACTTTCCAGCACACAGAGACGGAGACGCAGGACAACAGGGAATCGAGACGAGGATGAGGGTGACGATGAGGCATTCAACTGGAGCCATCTGGGGAAGTTCGCCTCGTTGCCGCAAAACCGCAGGCCAGCATTGTCCGGTTTTCTGCTGGGCCCCTTATCTGTCGAGAAGAAGATTCGGAAGATATCAAAGCGGTCCGCGCCTTTCCGACCGAACAACCTGGCAGAAACAAGACCTGAGGTCCTCAATGTGGAGGAGCTGGCCAAGAAAGAGAACGACCTGACGGCAATCTGCAGCAAGATCCTCCGCCAACTGCAAGACGTTCAAAGCAACGCGCAAACGGAGCTCATGGAGATGTTCGAGAAAGCAGATTACAGCGAAGAGGAGCAGGTGGCGCTCATGCACAAGTACGGCCTTCGCGAGACAGGCGGAGTCGATCTCCTTCGCTTCGTCATTAATCCCAGATCTTTCGGCCAAACGGTCGAAAATATGTTCTACGTCAGCTTCCTCATCCGCGACGGTAAGGTCGGAATCGAGTTTGACAGCAAAGACCTCCCATCACTGAGTACGCCCGCTACTATCGTATCTTACTTTCTTCCCAGCTAACCTGTACCAGGTCCCATAGGAGGAGACGAGGGCGAGGAGGACAAGCGCGATAGGGCGAAGCAGCAGGCCATTTTCTCGATGGACATGGAAACATGGCAAGACATCATCGACACGTTCGACATCAAAGAGCCCATGATCAGCCATAGAAAAGAAGCAGGCGCCGAAGGTCCAGGCGCCAGAGGGTGGTACAACTGATGGATAGAAGACATGATTTGCGTTGCGAGGCAAAGCGTCACATTTCGTCCTGTCGCCGGACGAGAATAGAACATGGGGGAATCGGTCACACGGGATGCGCATGGCAAGACTTTTTCGGCGTGGGCGTTGCAAAGGGGTCGCTCAGGGATGGATATAGCATGAGCCCGGCATATCTTTGAGCCATCCAAGCACAAGCAGCCAAGCTGCTGCATTTTCCCGGGGCATTTTCCCTCTCCCGTCAGCATTTCGGGGTTGAATTCAGACGTCGACAGCCGGAAGCGTTTATTCAAGGCAAAGCGAGAGGAGGGTTGTACGGCGACCTGAACTTAGAAGCAATCCTCAAAGAGCGACGGAAGGGATGATTTGCAGCCAACAATGACACTCACAAACCTTTCAATGGAGCCCCGTCCACAAAGCCGAGTCCATGGGGGTCTCCCTTCCAGAATGCCAGGCCAGCACTTGCATTTCTTGTGGTCGAGCTCTCAAAGACTCATTCCACCACTTGGGTATCTGAATGCCACGACGACAGTTAAAAAAAAAAAAAAAAAGTCTTGTTGCAACAGAAGAGCTAAACCAAGTCAATGCAGCCGAGCAGGGCAAAATTGCCTTTCTTTCTTGTCCAGAGGCAGGCTTTCACAACGAGCTCTCGCCCTTTCGAATCCGGATGGACAAGTAAGTCCCCTAGGTTACTATTTGGAAGCTCTTTGGGACTGGTGAAGCGTAATAAAGCTGACTGCTGCCGACGACGTGAAAGGTGCAAAGACTTACCTTGTCATCTCGCTTTCTTGAATCATTTTATCTTATTACTTTACCTGTACCGTTTTTCTAGTATCATATATTCCCATCTCCAGGCTTGACGACGGTTCTTGTCCAAGTAAGTTCTGGTGACACTTGCTGATCGGAGACAATATGGCTGGAGATACGAAGGAAGACACAAACCGAGAAGGTGCGGCCTCCCGTGGCCCTTCCACTCCCGTATCGGGCCGTCCGCGCCGACTGCCAAACGGAGCTGGAAACCAGCCGGCCCAGGTGTCGTCAACGCAGGATGATTCCGTCAAGGCAACGACTGGTGCCTCAAACAACGACGGTGGCACTGCGTCCTCGACCCCGAAGCCCAACTTGCCAACATCGCACAACCCCGACGAAGTCGACAAGTCGTTCTCTTCTTCCGTGAGCAGCAGCAATATAAGCGGAGACGACTCATTGATAGACAACTCGACTTTTTCTCCTTCCGCTCCGTTCAGTTCTCCCATTGCACCGCCGACACCAGGAACCCCGAAGCCGGGGACTCCGACGCCAACAACCGCGATACCGCCATCGAGGAAGGAGTCTTGGGCGGCTATTGCCGCGGCTCCGCCTACAAAGACCTCGTCTACGCCCACACCCAGCCGAAGCACTTCCGAAGCGAGGGGTCGCCGCCCGGGAACGCCTATAAATCCGCCCTCCCGTCCGGTGAGCGCGGGAGCGTGGCATGGCCCCAACAGCTCCGCCCCAACGACGCCTGCCCCCAAGAGCTCGAGCGTCGGCCCGGGAGGAGCTCGCCATGTTTCGCGGGGAAGGGGAGGCAGGGGAGGCTCTCGGCGCAGTCGGCCCCCCTCGCTGCACCCGTTGCGGACCCAGTCGGCCGTTAGGGACGAAGAGGCGCCCTCGCTGGCCGACCAGCACACGCTCGACGCGCTGAGACGCATCTGGAGAGACTTTGTGCGTACCCACCATGTTGAGGGACAGCGCCGACACTCGAGAACTTCCGCGAGCGAGGAGACGCCGTCGACGATCCAGGCCTTCTTCGAAGGCGCCATCGAGCAGCTCGCTGCGGAGATTGCGCGGCGAGACGCAGACCTCGAGCGGACGAGATCAGAGGCTGGCCAGACAAGATCGGACCTCGAGCAGGCGAGATTGGAGCGCCAGAATACGACGGCGGAGCTTGAGAACGTGCGATCGGAGCTTGAGAAGACGAGATCGAAGCGCGAGAAGGCGCAACTGGAACTTGAGCAGGCGGAATCGGAGCTTGCGTTGACCGCGGCGGAGCGAGACTCACTTCTGAAGGACAAGGAATCTCTGGAGAAAGAAACGAAGGAGAAGGACGCCAAGATCAAAGAGGTCACCAACGAATCCGAGAAAGCCAAACAGGCTCACGAATCCCGATGCAACGAACTCAACAAGGCCCTTAAGCAGAAAGAAGCCAAGATTCAGGAGGTCGCCACGGAGGCCAGCGAGGCAAAGCAGGCGCACCAGTCTTCTTGCGACAAGCTCAACGCTGCTCTGAAGGAGAAAGACGCCAGAATCGAGGAGGTCACCGCAGAAGCCGAAAAGGCCAAGAATGCTCACCAATCTTCCTACGACGAGCTCAACGAGACTCTCAAGCAGAGAGACGCCGAAATCCAGAAAATTGCTGCAGAAGCCGAGAAGACGAAGGAGGCTCACGAATCCTTACTCAAGGAGCTTAAGGAAAAAGATGACCGAATCCAGAAGGCCGTCGACGAAGGCAGGGAAGCGGAAAAGGCCCGCGACGCTGCATATGACGAATGCGAAAAGACCGAGAAGACTCTGACAGAGTGTGAGAAAGTTCGCGATCACGCATTTGTCGAACTCCAAGAAACCGTAGACGAATTGAAAGGAGTCAGAATGGAGCTCGACGTCAAGGATATCCAGTTGCAGAGGTCTGCGAAGACCATCAGCGACCTGCAGCAGAAGGGGCAGGACGAGCCTTCCGCCGACGTGGAAGAGCTCAAGGCCAAGATCGACGTTCTCCGCGACGATCTCCGTCGGGAACAAGAGGCCAAGGATGCCGCGGAAAGTAGCATCAACACACTCAAAGCCAAGTGGAAACAGGAGGAAGCCAAGTTCCAGAAGAACGGCGAGGAGACTGACCAGATGATCTTCGGATGCCAGCAGGAAGCCAACGGTCTCAAAGCCGAGAGGGACAGGCTCCGGGACCAATTGAATGCCGCGAATAGAAGGGCGGCGGCGGCCGCCGCCGTCAGGCCTCCGACACCGGTTTTCCTCGTGGACAACGAAAGGATTCCGCTCTCAAAGTACGAGAAGCTCCTCGGCAACGCCAGAGGCGAGAACGCGGATCTCAAGCGTCAACTGCAAGAGGCAAAGCAGGAGCGTGAGATCACAAATGAGATACCCCCGGACATGTTGCGGGAAGTTCTCGAGCCGTATCTCAGGCTCTATGGCATCGCCTTTGACCATGCCCTCGAGGCCATGGAAAGAGGCCTGCAGATTGAGGACGAGGCGCTTGCGGCTTTCGTCGACCAAGGCG
This sequence comes from Colletotrichum sojae, assembly GCA_014235955.1. Classification (NCBI taxonomy): domain Eukaryota; kingdom Fungi; phylum Ascomycota; class Sordariomycetes; order Glomerellales; family Glomerellaceae; genus Colletotrichum; species Colletotrichum sojae. The sequence goes on along the minus strand of WIGN01000183.1, from coordinate 49,637 downwards.
ACCTTTTCCAGTCGGACCCTGATGACGCTGATGCTCCCGATGTCGAGAAGGCGCCGTCGCAAGCCTCGTCGTCCGCTCTGAGGCGAGGTCAGCCCGCACCCGCCCTGAGCGAGTATGGGTCACAGTCGTCTCAGGCGTCCGGGGCGAGTCCGGAGGTGAGCCGGAGCCTTCCCCGGTCTCGGGATGTCCGCTTTCGGGATCTCCGCAGCGAGCTGAACGAAGCGAGCCTGAGCAGACAGACCTCAACGCTCAGTGGCATGGTAAGACCAACCGATGTACTTTTTCTGTCTGCAAATTTTGTGCTAACGACGCTCCAGGTCGCGAGTGACACACGTTCGGACGAAGGTCTCACTCTGGCTAAATGTCGAGAAATGATCATTCGCGAAAACCAGCGTTGCAAGGACATGCAGGTCGAGAAGAAAAAGATTGAAGCCGAAGCCGAGAAGCTGAAGAAGGACGCTAAGCGTTTGAAGAAATCCATCTCGATCCACGAAAAGGCCGCCGAGCAGTTGAGGCGCCAACTCGACCGCGCGACTGCAGACAAGGCTGCCCAGCAGAAGGAGCTCGACGCAGCAAGGAAAGACATTGCCTTGGAAAGGGAAAGGCTCAGAGTCGCCGAGACCAGACTGAACGCAGCGATCGACAGCCGCAATCTCCTTCAGGGCCAGATCGAGAATCTGCAGATGGAGCTCGGCGCGTGGCAAGATTCAGGCGAGCAGGTCGGAAAAGATAACGTCGCTCTCGAGAAGGCCATCGCGGAGAAGGACGCGAAAATTGCCGAGCTGGAGGGGAGCCTTTTGAAAGCAAGGTACGATTACACCAGCGAGCGAGACAGGCGTCGCGATGCGGAAAAGGGGAAGATGTGGGAAGGGCTTTCCGGACAAGCTTTGAGAGCCAAAGATGATGAGATAGAAAAGCTTGAAGCCGACCTCGAATCTCAACAGGAGGAAGACAGAAAACACGAAGCGGAGATCAATAATCTAAAGGCAGCAAAGGCAGATACCCAGCGCACTCTCGACGCCGCGAACGAGAAGGCTTCCCGAGCGCGGGACTCGGCTTGGGACGCTGTCACTCAGACAGAGAACATCAGCGACGGAGTTATGAGGCTTCTGAGGGTGGACGACCAGATCATCGGTTTACTCCAACAGGCGCTCGCAGAAATGAGCCCGGGATTCTCGGTCTCCATCGGGAGCAGCAGCATAGCCGACATTACCGACTTCCCGCCCGAAATCGAAGACCCAACGATCCGTATGGATGCACAAGAGCAAGCCCTCTTCAGGATGTGCGAGCTGGCTTCGATCAGGTATACAATGGGCGAGCTCAGGAACGCGAAAGAGGAGGAATGGTACCGCACCCGCGGCCCGACGCGGCCGTTCCAGATCGAGTTGCTTGAACAGGAATTGGGCACGCTGGAAGAGAGGCTCATGACGGCACGATCCGGGCACAGAGAGCCGGACGACCCCGACAACAGCGAGGAGGCGCTCACGCGGGCCAAGGATTTCATCTCGGCAAGGATGGGAGAGTGGGAGCAGCTGTATCGCGAGCGGCAAGCCGCCATCCGCGAAAACATTTACTTTTTCGGGAACTTGTTTAACGAACGCTTCCGGGACAGACCCTCCCCTCGACCTTTGGAAGCGCCGCCTCCTACGCCTGCGGCCCGGGCCCCATCCACTGTGGAAGACGCGCCGCTGCCTCCTGATCCTCGTCCCAAGAACAGCCGCGACAAGTGGAGTAGGGAACCCACGGCCTACGATCGTTCCGTTGCATACGCCAGCAGCTCCTCAGGCGACAGTGACGGCGGCAGCGATGAAGGGAGCAAGCCGCAGGCCACTTCCACAGGCTACAAAGGAGAGCTCGACAAGGTTCATTATCTGCTAGACAGGCTCAACACCAGTATCACCGTCTCTATGCGCTCGGCGGCGGAGGTCCGGGCGATCAATGATGAACTGGTGCAGGAGGTCGCGGACGACGGCACGACCGCGACTGTCGTCCGTAGGGCGTCGTTTCGGTCCATGGACGGCAGCAGCACCGACCTCGCCTCGTCGTCTCCTCCGTCCTCTGCCGGGAACGCCTTGTCGTCATCCCCTCCCGGGAACGGCAGCTCCTCGGTCTTCTCCCGCGAGAAGGGCGGCGGCCATCTCGTGTCGATCTTCCCGCTGCGCATGGGGACCGCCCTGGATCAGTGGTACAAACACGCCACCCAAGCGAGCCATCGAATCGCCGAGCTCAACGATTGCTTGGAGATTCTCGCCCAGCACCGTGCCAACGTGGACAAATACGACTTCCTGCGCAGCACGGTCCGGAAGCTGGTGATCGAGCTCCAGGAGGCCAGAACGAGGTTGAGGGGCCAAACCCCCCAGCTGAAGACAGAGCGCGAGACTCACCTCCTCGGCGTGATTCAGGATCTGAAGGACGCCTGCGAGAAGCTAAAGGCGAGGCTCGTCGAGAGAGAGCGCCTTGATGGGGTGAACAAGCACAATCAGGATGAGATCGCTCGCCTAACGGCCGACAACATGATCAAAGACATGGCGTTGAAGGCTTTTGAAGAAGACATGGAAACAAAGCTTGAGAAGCGTGTGCGGCTCGTCGACTACATGAACGACCAGCTCAGAACTGAGTTGGTGGAGGCGGTGAGCAGAGCCGAGGATCTCCAGCAGCGACTTGACCGGGAGATTGCGACCAAGGCCAAACCAGTAAGCCACCTCAACGAACGCATCCGGGCGCTCGAGGGAAAGGCGGTGCAAGCGGAGAGGCACAGGATGGCGGCAGAGGACGCGCGACGCTTGTTCCTCTACAACATGGAGCAGGCGGCCAAGGCCGACCACAGAGACTTTACGGACAGGATGCATCAGGTCATTACAAACTCGTTCAACCCCGTCCCAATCGGCGAGCGGGCGTTGCGGGAGGAGGATCTGCTCTCGGACGACCAGGCGGACGACCAGACGGACGACGAGGACCCGACGGCCCGGGAGCTGCGCAACATGAAGAACACCTGGCTGATACAGGAGGACCGCTTTTTGCAGCTCGAGGACATGTTGAAAAAGCAGGCGAAGAAGCACGAGGAGGAATGGGACGAGGCGCGCGAGGACCTCGTCGCGGACCGAGATGCGCGCCTGGTGCAGAGGCAGGCGGAGCTCGACCTGTCGGAGAGCAACCGCGTCGAAGCAATGGAGAAGATCGCGGAACGAGATCAGCGGATCCAGCAGCTGGAGAAGGAGGTCGCGTTCGCATACGAGGTCAGAGAGGCGGGGAGAGGGAGCGGGTCGCCCGGCTCAAGCTCCTCCTCGAGCTCTTCGAGCGCCGGCTCGGACGACAGTCTTCCCTCTCCTCAGACTGTCCGGAGGGACAGATCGCCCGAACCGAGCCCCGAAGCCGACGATGCGGCCCCTCCTCCTCCGCCAGATGAATCACCGGACGAGAGGCCGAGCCCCGACGCGAACGATGCGGCCGGTCCTCCGCCGGAACAGCCGGACGATACGGCCGACCCTCCAGCAGAACAACCGGAGGATACGGCCGACTCCCAGCCGGTACAGCCGGTACAGCCGGACAAGCCGGAAGCAGCACAAGACGAGGCGGTGCCGGTCACGGACGGCGATTCTACGCCGGCGTCGGCGGGTGGCAGGTCTACGAGCTCCGACTTGGGCGATTCTACTACGTCTGCGGCTGCAAGCGGTCTTCGGTCCAGGAAGAGATTCTCGACCGAGGAAGGCGAAAACAAGGTCACTTCTGTGGTGGTGGTGGAGGAGGAACCGGTCGAGGCAGCGGTTTCGGAGGGTGCAGGCGGCGACACCCAACCTCCCGCAGCGAACCCTCAAGGCAACCTCGGAGACGGAGCAGCAAAGGGCAAGAAACTGGGCAACTCGTACGACGATGACCTCAAGAAGCCATCGAAAAGGGAGAAGCTGGCCTACATTGGCGGGTGGTTGACAGTACGAGCTTCCCTGACGGACGAGGAGGCCCAGCGGTACACGGTGGCGTTCGCCTGGTCCCTGAGCAGCTGCCTCCGAAACCACTTCCAGGCGTGGATCTGGTCCCTGTGGTTCCTCGTCGTGTGCGCGGCGTACGTGCCGATGAAGATACTCGGGCTTAGCGTCGACGTCAAGGCGCAGCGGCCGCGGCCCAAGCATCTGGCGGTGCTGCTCGTGGACATGGTGACGATCGCGGGCCTCGTGATGACGTGCAGGATGGTGTTCGCGACGCGGGCGGTGCGGGAGCTCTGGGAGATGGCCAACGGGGCGACGAGGGCTTACTACATCGAGTCCCGGCTCAAGCCGGACAGGTCCCGGTTCCTGGGCTTCGACAACATCGACGCGCGGCTGTTTCCCGGGTACGACGAGGCGTCAAACGTCGCGTCGTCGTTTGCGCGCACCGTGTTCCGGCGTCCGGTCGCGGCGACGGCGACGGCGGCGGCGAGGGTGGAGTAGATGGGAGGAACGGGAGGTTGTGCTCTCCGTGGGAAGCGCGGAAGATGGGATGGGGCACGGGGATTCCGCGGGGCTTGGCGGGTTGTGTAGTCTCCATCTCACGATGCAGGCATGGAATTTTGTTGAGGTTGATGTCAGTGGGTGAGTGATTTTGTGTATTTGAATTTATTAGCGTTGGGACAATTTAGAAATGAATTTGCTTTCTGCTTTTCTCATACCATCCGATCTGATCTGATCGCGTGCGTGGTTTTGCAAGGCCGTTATCTGTCAGCCATGTTGTGCAACGGCTTCGACATGTCGTTGACCACCTAGCTCGTGAAGATGTTATTTGGAATACTGCAAGGATGACTGGCCAGGGGTCCAACGAGGCAAAAAAAATAAAAAAGAATACAAGTGACAGGGGGAAGGGATGCAGTGCCGAGAAGATTCCCACTCTCGGCCTAGTCCAGTGCCTCGGCCCTGGGTGGAGGCGCGGAACAACAGAGGGAGTCGGGCGGAAACAACGAAGATCGGGACTGAGAGTCCTTCCGGGTGATCACACTCTCGCGGGTTCCCTCCACTGAAGTCTGAGACTAATACCAAAAGATATTCAAAGGAGGGTTGAAAAACGGAGTCTATGATCGGCCGACTCCGATTGTACCTCGGCCGATGAGGTGGAAGCTCAAGATTACAAATTGGTGTGGTGCGCTGTGAGGCCCCTGGCTAGCACAGTACCTAGGAGCGGCATAAAAGTGCGAGCAGTAGGGCGGTGCAGGACCGGCGTTAGGAGGTAATAGCTCCCCGGATGGAAGATGTCACTCTGATGCGATATGCGGCGGTTCCCACACCACCTGGCGAGTGATGTCATGACTGGCACCTGTACTAAGTAGATTTGAGTTCTCAGCACCAATAACGTTCTGACTGCATTAGCAGAGCTGTCGAATTGAATTGCATTTGAAATAATCCAACTACACGGATACCTAGCCAGATACCTCACCGTGGCTGGGCTTCTTCTCATGAATCCCTGGCGTTAAAGAATTCCACAGTAACAAAGGCCAAAAGACAACAGCAACAAAGCTGCCCGCCCTCGGCCGATCCGGACAAGGCTCATTTCGGCGGTCACCCCATCGGATTGATGAAACTTTTTGCTTGACGTCCCCCCGACTCAGGGCCACCCCCGAACGAATACTACCACACAACCCGGGCCGCAGATCTCCTCTCTTCCTCCTCGTGGCCGTGTCGTTGTCATCAGACAAACGGACTCCTGCCCTCCCGTGCTGACCTCCCCACACCACCACATACACCACAAGTCCACAGCGTGCTTCTAGAACCAACCTGGGCCGAGCCTCTTTTGATTTGACAATGGTACGTCCCCTAGGTAGCCCTGTAGCTTTGTTACATTCCTGTCCCCTGGCTCGTGATTGTGTTATGTGTGTGTCCATCCTGTCACATCATATATAACCCGACGAACATCCCCCCCCCCGTCTATCAACTTTGACACATTCAATACACAACCTACATACCTGTCGCCCACGTGTTGTTTCTAAACTAAACAAACCTTTAGAGACACTTTAGATACCCGGCCATTTCAGCCCGCGTCCTCCGTCACCCCGCAAGCATCCATCGCAGGGCCTTCACCTCGACTCACAACCCGTCTCAAGCTCACTCATCAACTCATCAACCGGAGGGCTCGTCTCACACGAACACCAGCAACAACGCATCCCAAGCACCCCTCCAAGGCCAGCACACCCTTGACTCGGCCGACCAGACCCCGTCCTCCCACAAACCTGTAAACTCGGCCAAGGACCACATCTCCAAGCCGACCATGTCCCAAAAACTCATCCCGGCCAACCCGGCCGACGTCATGGTCGTCCGCGACCTCACCCCCAACATCACCACCTTCTCCGTCCCCTTCGCCCGCTTCGGCACCCTCAAGGTCGGCGGCCGCGCGACCCTCGTCCGCCTCACCTCGGGCGCCCTCGCCGTCTTCAGCCCCGTCGCCCTCACCGACGCCGTCCGCGCCAAGATCGCCGAGAAGGGCGGCAACCTCGCCTACATCGTCGCCCCGGACATCGAGCACCACATCTTCCTCTCCGAGTACAAGGCCGCCTTCCCCGACGCCAAGATCATCGGCCCGGACGGCCTGCCGCAGAAGCGCGCCAAGCAGGCCGCCGACCCCAAGATCAACCCGGCCGACGAGTTCTTCGTCGTCTTCAAGGGCGGGGAGAAGAAGCGCGAGACCACCGTCACCCCGGAGTTCGACGCCGACTTCGAGTACGAGTACGTCGACTCCCACGCCAACAAGGAGCTCGTCTTCTACTTCCGCCCCGACCGCGTCCTGATCCAGGCCGACCTGCTGTTCAACCTGCCCGCCACCGAGCAGTACTCCCGCGTCCCCGAGGCCGAGCGCGACACGTCCTCGGGCATCGCCAACAAGATCTTCGGACCGCTGCAGACCACCGAGGGCGACGTCAAGTGGGTGCGCCGCTTCCAGTGGTACGTCCTCAGCGCCAAGGACCGCCCCAGCTTCAACGAGAGCATCCGGCGCATCGACGGGTGGGACTTTGACACCATAGTCCCCTGCCACGGGGACACCATCCAGGGCGATGGGAAGGAGAAGTTTAGGAAGGTGTTTGAATGGCACCTTGCGGGCCACAAGCAGTAGGCTGCTCGACCTCGGGGGTAGTGGGGTCGTTTCTTGTTGTTGTCTCCTTGTATGTAGGGGGCTTGCATGATGGCGTTTGCGTTTTGTTGATTTGCGATACCAGATTAGAATTCAAGGCTGTTTATTTGTGCATCTACTGTCATTTGCGTCCTTGCGTTATCTCTCTTTCCCTCCCATTCCGAGGCCACTTTGAGCAACCATGACGCTCGACCAGAGTTTAGGAGTGCATCCTGCATCGTCGGCCATCGTCTGTTGGTGAGAACTTTGTTTCTTTTCCCCACAAAGGCACCTATTTAATTACCTTCAACAATGACCTTTCCTCCCAAGCTACATCGTCGGGATCCTTCTCCCAGAGCAACCTGGAAACCACCACATCGACAGCAAGATGGTGATGGTGACGTACGCAGAGAACCATCGATGGCTGCTGGAGACGGGCAAGTTCAGCGACTTCGTCATCGAATGCCAGGGCCGGAGAACCGCGGTACACAAGATCATACTATGTACCCACTCGGAGTATTTCGTCAAGCTGTTTGACAGTGGCCTCGACGTAAGTTGGATCGTGTTTGGGCAGAAGGGGAAAGGAACTACGACGATTCTTGGCGAAAAAGCCCGGCTGACGACCAAGTGCAGGAAGCAAAGAACGGCGAGGTGGCGTTCTCCGACGTCGACCCTGAGGCGATGAAGCACCTGCTCGACTACTTCTACCGCGGCACCGCGGAGTGGGCTGCGCCTCTCGACGACATATCGCTCCACGCCGACGTGTGGATTCTTGCCGAGAGGCTCCAAGCTACCGGCGCCATGATGGAGGTCGAAACCCGGCTCTTGTCCCATCTGGAAATGATGCCCAAGAAGCAGCTCGTCGCGGACAAGAAACTCCTGACGAACGTCTTCTCCCATCCGGCCATCGCCCAGTCGGCCCTGGGGCGAATCGTCAGCGAAGCCGCCTGGGTCGTCTCGGCCCGCCCGTACAAGTACCCCGAGCCCGCCAAGACGGTGAGAGCGGCAGCCCTGGAGAGCGTTGGCCTCGCCAACGCCATGCTCGACTGGTCGTCGGACTATGCGGGGGTGGGCGAGAATTACTTCGCGGAAAATATCGAAGCTGTTAGCAGCGACTGCGGCGCACCCGAACCTCCTTCAAAGCTTTTAGGGCCAATGCAGCTCCTAAAGCCAAGGCATAACAGTTTGCTGCGCCTCTCCGGACCGGCAAATCCTTGGGAATTCAGGCGTACGGGGGCCAGGCCCAAGAAGTCCCTCCCCGTACCATTCCTTCGTTCTCTATATCTCAACGAGATCAGGACGAGGCTCATCTCTCCGAAACTCACCAAGCCCCGGTCACCCGGAGTGTAAGACGGGGTATACACGGATGGTCACGAAGATGGACAGCGACGGACAGCGGTGTGCATCAGGCTCTACTTATTAACTCTTGAGGACTATGTTATCAATAGCATTTTTGGGGGATAAAGACAAAGAGAAGAGGCAGCTGGTTCTTCGTGACTGAACTCCCCCTAAACATTGGACGGAGACTGTGACAGATGGTACGAAAACGACAATGAACTTTCCGCTTTCCCGCCGTTGAGTCCACGATCGTCGAACTGTTACAGGTCTAGGCACTCAATACCAAAGTAGGGATTACTCTCTGTGACGATAGTGAGGTGAAGATGGTTAGAGATATGATCTCTCGGCGTGAGAAACACGTCGGAAGGCCTCGTCCGAGTATTTACCTGATCCCCGGGCTGCCCGAGAGAATACCCGTCATGTCTCTTCGAATACCTGCATCAATCGGTAGAGTGAGATGTCGGCAATAGCAGATATAGGCAATACGAGTACTAGACAACAGATTGGTTCAAGCATTCTGTAGGGCCTACGGATGAATGTGTGTGTATATATGTATAAATATTGTAGATGCCTCTTTGTTTGGAAATCTGCCAACGTGATGATCCAGTAAAGAAGACGCTTCGCTCATATATTGGTCTTACTGAGTGGTGAGAGGCGCGGGTTCAAGCACGCGCTCTAAAGACATTACACACAGAGAGAGCACCGAGTCTGGCCGGGGCAGACGCCGTCCTGAAGACGTACAGGAAGACGATACGCGGGCGATAGAGACGCCGGACAATGATAGTCAGGTCTAAACACCGTCCGTCCGTACGTGTAGTATTCAGGCCCATAACATCAGGATCCAGTCTGACAGCGGTCATCAGATCAGATTTGGACGTGACCATTCACGCGGCTGCTCTTGAGCTTGGAGACGTTCGACTGCCGAGGTAGATCTTTTATATACACGGAGGGAGGTTCTGTTCTTGAGTCCAGAAGTACATGATGTCCGCCTAGCCCTCGATACTATTCCCTACCTATCCAAGAGCACTTACTTGACCAAGTACTAAGCACAAGTATTAAGCACACCAACGACGAGGAGGAAAGAACGAGAGTTCCAACCTGCTTACACGCTCATACAGTTTACCAAGGCAAATTAATAGCAGGATACAACACGAACCTTGCTTCAAAGAACGGCGGGTACCCAGAGCGTCTACTACGCCAAAGTTTACTCTCATTTGCACATCAGTGTACACATACGGGAACATCTTGCATTAGATCGTCCCAACCCACCCTATCTCTCTCACCTCGTCCTCGGGCCAACGTCGACCCTCTACTTCTAGAGTAACAACACTCATCCAAGTCGAAAACGACAATGCTAAACAGAACCATGTATTGTTGACAAAAAAGGAGGCCGCTGTCGTCCCTTCTAAAAAGAACCCCCACCCCTCCCCCCCACATCATCATCATCCCTTGGACCCGACGCGCTTCCTGCGAAACCACCACTACTGCCCTCTCGGAAGGCCCACGAGACGCGGACGGCAAAAGTGCTGCAAAAAGAATTCGTTGAGTCAATTCACTCTGGTATCGCTCTTTAATCAAACATGCCTTCCCTCGAGGGACGGCCGGTACGAGACGGCGTCGTCGTCGTACGGTGGAATCATAGAAGTTCCGACTTCCTATTACTCTTCCAAAAATCAATGGCTTCGACGACGTCCTCGTTCTTCTCGTCTTCGTACGCAAAAATAATCTGCAAAGTGTCAGCACTCGCGCCGCTGCTACGCCGTTGTTCGCCGAGCTTACCTCGTGGGTGCTGCTGTGCAGCATCCGGATGTTCCTGTGCGGCACAATATGCACGGCACCGTTTTCAATGTTCCTGAGCTCGATAAAGTTCGACTCGAATGCCAGGATCCAGGGGTAGCTGAGCGCGAAGCTCTGCGGCGCGCCCTCCCAGTCGATGCGCCATTCCGGTCTCGCGCGCCACCCGTTACGGTTGACGAAGAAGGAGAACTCGGAGTAGTTGAGCAGGAACTCGCCGTTGAGGCGCTCGATGTGGATTGGCTTGACGTTCTCCTTGCGGGCGACGAAGTCGAGACTCGTGTCGGCCTGATCAAGCAGCGATTGAGTCTCGAGGGTCTCGAGCGACACAACCTCGAACCCACGGGCACAGGCCACGCACAACTTCGACTTGAGAAAGTGCACGGACGATGATTCCGTGGGGATGTAGAACTCCTTGAACGGCTTGAGCTCGTCCTGGCCGGCGAACATCTTGCCGAAACCCTTCTGCTTCTTGCCCTTGGACATGGCGTCGTTGGGCTCGTACACCTTAATGGTAGTTGACAAGGCGGACGACTTGACACAGCACACGAGGTGCCTGCCGAGGCAAATGCCTGTCTTGAAGAAGTTGCAGTGACTCTGGATCTTCTTGGGTCTCTTAGACAGGGCAGGCTCGGTGGGATCGAGTGCTCCCAAGGGGTACGAGTAGAGGGCCTTGTTGGACAGCACCAGCAGGAGGCCATACTCTTCGAGAACATCGAGCTGGGTGACGCTCGTGGTCTCGATGACGCGCTTGGGAATCGAATCCTTGCTCTTGCGATCCGAAAGATAGATACCATTGTCTGTGCCGTAAAGCAGCTTTCGGCCGCCGTCGTACGGAGTAACGCAGTTGACCTGGTTGGTGCCGACGAAGAAGTTGGCAGAAATGACGGTGGTGTTGAAGAAGTCGGCGCGGGCTCTCAGCCGTTGCTGGGCGTTGTCGATGAACTCGAGCCACTTCTTGCGCGCGGCCTGGTTTGAGGCGTACAGCGTAAGTTCGTACCCGGCCTTACCCAAGTGCCTGAACGTGATTGGCCAGCCTTCGCCCTTCTTGCTGTCATTCGTGTTGGCCCGTATCGACGGCAGCAGACTGGAGGATGATCTCTTCATCGCACCAGACCCGGGAATGACCTCTTCCATTTCCCGGATAGCGAGTAGTTCCAAGGGGATTGGCTATGATTGGTTAGCTTGGGTGATACAAACGCTGATTGTTGCTCACTCACTCTTCTGTACGCCTTGATTTCCTCCCCCTTTCCGACCTGCTTAATTCTTACCAACAGAACCGCATGATCGAACAAGAAAGCCGTGATATCAGACGCATCTTGTGGCGTCTTTTTCAGCTGGCTCTTGAAGACCAGCTCGCGGCCCTCCTCCGTCAGCCTGAGATCCACCTTCTCGTTCGGCCTGAAGCGAAGCTGCTCGTGCAGCCTTCTCAGGTTGAACCTGTTCTCTGCCTTTCCTGACTCGGCGTTGACTCTGCTCAGAAGGTCACGGATCATGACGAGCACCTTCGGGATATCCTCCTTGTCGGAATTGCCGTCTTCGGTGTACTTGAGCACGTTCTCCAGTAGCAACGGATAACGAGCCAGACGTGTTGTCGGCTTGGTGAGATAACCGTTCAGCTCCAACTTTCGCGACTCCTTTCTCCGCTCGATCTCGTCCACGAACTTGGCAAAGTACTGGTTTGACGACCGCTCGTTTTCGAACTCAAACTTGGCCTCCAGCTGCCTGGAGCCGTACCAGATGAATGGCTCGAACTGGGGAACCCATTCGAGGAAGATATCACCAATGTTTGACACGACCGGGTTCTTCTGTTGCCGCTCCGTCATGGACTTGGCGAACCGCGAGCTCACCGTATGAAGACTGGGGTGGTCGATAATGTTGCTGAAAATGGCCTTGACAACCTTCTCCCTCTTGTTGGGGGGGATCGGGGAGGCCTTTGACCGCAGCGGCAAAATCCAGAAGTCGCGCAGGTATTCCAAATCCTTGACAAAGTCTCTTTCGGTGTAGCAAATTTCCGAAATGACTTCCTGCCTCTTCTTTTCCCTATCGCCAACGCTTTCGGCCACCTCCTTTGGCACGGAGTTTATCCACAGCTTTTGTTCGTCGGTTTGATCGGCATCGTCTTCGTTCGCGGCGGCATCAGCTTCCTTCTTCAATCCGGGCTGGATCTTCAAGTTCAGTCGAGACACCTGCTCCAGTCGGCGGGGACAGGCAATAGAGTAACAGAGTTGGTCCCTCGTGCAGGTGGGGGAGTAGCATTCGGAAAGCAGGACGAAAACGCCGTTGACAGCTGACTTTTCCTCGGGCTCGTCCATGAGCGTCTCTCGAAATTGGTACATTTCTGACGTCGAGTCTCGCAGACGGTGCTCGTAGGTAACATCGTGGAAGAACTTTTGGGCGTCCAGGGCTCTTCCCAGCAGCAAGGCCAGGTTTCGGTCAGTCGTCCTGATAATGTACGACAGCACGTCCACCGCCTCGGCACCGCTGAAGGCGTTCTTGTAGGTGAGCTCGTTCTTCGTCCTGTCGCCCGTGATGATCTTTTGCCGGAAGCAATCAGCTACCCTCGACAGCAGTGCGGGATACACCAGAGGAGGACGGATCTTCGCGGTGGGCGGCCGCTCCCCGTCGATAGACTTGCTCATGGAGGGTCGGTGTGCCAATGTAGCGTCGGACTCGGAAGGTGTTATCGTCGGTGCAATGGTGGACGCCATCGACATGGTCCGCTGGGCGCCCGAGTCAATGCTTGACGACATGCTCGTCGTCCTCGTCTGAGACCCTGGCGCTGGGGTGTAACCGCCCCCAAAGCTTCCATTGGTGGCGGGCAGCTCCACCGGCGCCCTTCTGTTCGGAATGACCCGGCCGCTCATCGTCTGGTGAGAGTTCTGATGCTGGTGCAGGTCGCGGTCCTGGGGGTGATATCCAGTCATTGACATTGCTCTGTCGTCGTGGCGTTCGGGAACGACTCGTCCTTGCGCCGTGGTTCGGGCCGAGTTCGGGTTGTACGGGGCATGACGGAAAGCATTGGCCGGGGCTTGATGGTTAGGGTGCGAGCCGTAGTTACCGGGAGGACTGTGGTACATATTCGGTCTTGGGGCGGAGGCGAGAGACTGGGAGCGGTACGGATCGTTATTCATGGCCGGGGCTGGTCCGCCTCCTTGATAAAACCTCTGTGCCGGATTCCTTGGCATGCCGTACTGCCCCTGCGGCGGCGGCGGCGGCCCCCTCATATCACCGCGTTGAGGAATTGGCCCAGGAGGGCCACCGTACTGACGGCGAGCCTGTTGCTGCTGCTGCATGTATTGGCCCTGAGGATTGGGGACCTGATAGCCGCCCGAGGCGGAACGCTGGCTCGGATAGCCATTCGGCTGGGCCTGAGCCCCTCTCGGAGAGCCCGGGTCACGATCCATGTAGGAGCCTGGAGGCGGGCGCGGAGGCGGTTGTCGCTGCATGCTCGACATGGTGGACGAAGACATGGTCTGCGTCCTGCCCTGCTGCGGCATCATCTGGGGAGGCATCGAGGAGGAGGTCATTGTCTGGGAGCGTCCCGGCGGGGGAGCGGAGCCGAAAATGTTGGAGAAGGCAGCATCGCGCTGGTAGTTTGACGAGTGACCGCCTCGCGGGTCGCCGTGATAGTCGGCCATGATGGGATGAATCGGTCTCGCTGGGCTTTGCAACGGAGAGGGTTGTCAGCGTTTCGTCGGTGTTGTCGGGCGGCTGGATTAGAATGGGGAGAGATGGCGAGTTGTGCCAAGGTGGAGAAAAATGTGGTACAAGGAATCGATGTAGTAGGCAAAGAGCGCGAAAGAGGTGTGTGTGTACTAACAGCGCGAGGCCTCAACGGCCGCCGACGGTCGTGAGGAAGCACAGAACCGCCGAGAGCCACTCAAAGGGCGAAAATTGGCGATTGCGAATTGCTGGCGCCGACGGTCGTCGAGAATATCGGTAACGCAGTCGACGAAGCGTGTTCAGAGGGAGGTTTTTTTTTTTTCGGTTGTTGCTTTTCGTTTCCCCTTCGTTCTATCTCCGTCTCCTTTCCAGGATTGGGCCGGGTGACGTTATGGGCCTATGATTTGACACAGGGCCCTGACCCGGGCGGGTATGGGAAGGGGGCGGTAGGAGAGAGGCGGGAATCGCAGAACAAGAAAAGCAACAGTGAAGGGGAGTGGAAAACGTAGATGCAATGTCGCGCGAATATCGTCGAGAGTTCGGATGGCTGCAAAAGGAGCGTCGGTGGGGAGGAAAGCAGCACGGGCAACCAGCAGCGATAGCGATGCTGGCTAGATCAAAACGGATGCGGTCGGCGATGCAACCAATATTGCGGTGGGAGGCCAAAGGAGAGTGGTGGAGGTTTGGAGGAGTTGGTAGTGGTAGTAGCGGTGGCAGTGGTGGTGTTGTTGGTGTTGGCCTTGGTCGCACTCGGCGGTGGGTACATTTGGGCTAGAATGGCCGGGGCAGAATGGCGGACAGCGGCCAAGCAAGTGGAAAGCTGGGGATGGGTTGATAGGGACAGGCAAGTCCTGGGCAGGATGTCGCTGCTTCTCCTATTGCTGCTGACGTTGCGACAGGTGGCCGGGACTGGACCAGTAGAGACGAGACGAGACGGCAGTAGAGAAGATAGACCGTAGGATGCAAACCACTTCTCTAGGTACTTACTCATTTACCTATTATTATCTCCTATCTACATGTACCTATCTAGGTAGATAGTATCTACGTGGTGTTGTGCATGTGCAATGCAAAACACTGAAAGTCACCTTTACCTTTGTTAGTCAGGTAGGGACTCGCTGTGACACCCTTCCTTCTTGTTTGTCACCATATATAAGAGCTGATGCCTATCAAGGCGAGTCGCAAACAGGAAAAGTAAGCAACTCGACACAGGGGACGGACGCAACACGAATTGGGTGCAATACATATGCAGCAGTCTGGCACGGTAGGAAAAAGTTCCCAGCGCCCATTCTAGGTATGATACAGCGCGTAGAATGGCCTACCATTATCAATCGTCACCTAAAGGCGAAGTGCGTGATAGGGAAATGTGAAAGATTGTGGATCCCGAAAGGTGCAAGTCTGGCGATCCACTGAGGCGCTAGGCCGTTGGGTTTGGGCCTTGGCCCTACACCAACCCAACCTCGTGGATGGCTTGGGATGTGTTAGCACCCTTCGTGCTGACGGTCACCATTTCAAGGCGTCCGTTGGCTGAGGCCCTGGATTTCCTCTGGCTCCGAGAGGCGGCGCGGAAGCACATGGGAAGGGGGGGCCCAGATTTCTTCGTACTAGATGCCGAAGCAGGGTCTACCTTATGCTGAGACTGTACTACGTGAGGTGGGCGGATGACTGCCGGGAGATACGGAGCTGCCAACGGCTGACTCCGAATGATTCGAGCCATGCCCGGCTTTGTCTTACAAGCACACACATCTGCAGTTCCCTCGCCCGTCATGTGCATAAACTCTTGTCACCGTTGTGTTCGAGGTAAGGTATCTTCAGGTTGACTTCTCGGTACTGAAAACCCGGGACCACTTCCCCACGGGTACCCGCGTGCCACGAAACTCAATTTATCGGCAGCAAGACGAGATGCGCCCTCACCATGGCAGTTCCCTCCCACACCTACGTCCGCGCAGTTTCCATTCTTGGAGACGTGGGCAGAAGAAAGTTGGCAACAGACCTGTAAACCAGGGATGAGGTATTCCCACTCCTCGATGCACAGCGATAAGACGATACACCGATAGACAGCACAGGCCATCTCCAGACCACTGCGAGCTGCTGCGCCGCCCAAGTGCATGCCATGACTTGAAGGGCCCGTGCATGGACAGTACGTGCTTGCCTACAGGTACGTACTCATACTGTCACCAGCCACTCCCCAATGACGGAACACCGGGGCTGGAAGGTCCACTTCCGGCGCTCTCTCGGGCCGGTGTTCTGCCGGGTCACGGGTTTCTCAGCCTGTCTACCTGGCAGTCCTGATTGGGTCTCGTCTCCGTCACCAAGCTCCAAGGTCCTGGATCCAGGTAGCGCACCGCAGACAGTAGCCACCACATCGCGGCTTCCGACCCTCGACACGAACAGCATCCCCTCCGTCGGTCATCATCGCCAGTTACCCCACTTCGAGACCGTCTTCAAGTCTTGCCCAACATGGCCGAGGACTCTGCTCTCGCCCCGAAGTTCGCGCCGTTCATCGGAATGGTGAGCTCCCAATCAACCCCTCGGAGAATCATCACTGGTCTCCCGAAGCAGATCAAGCTGCTAGGCCGCTATGCCATCGACCGAAAAGCCATTCGCTAACCTTTACGTGCTACTCAGGCCGGCATCGCGGCTGCCATGGTCTTCGGATGTATGTCCACTCGATTCCCCGGGGCTGGCCCTCGCGCAACGAACCTCGAACACCATGCTAAACAACCGTCTCAATAGGCATCGGCGCCGCATACGGCACCGCGAAGTCTGGTATCGGTATCGCGGGTGTTGGAACCTTTAGACCAGACCTCATCATGAAGGCACGCCGCTACGTTCGTCCCAAGAGAAAGCTCCGTCTGACAGTCGCGCTCAGTGCTTGATCCCCGTCGTCATGTCCGGTATCATCGCCGTCTACTCCCTCGTCGTCTCCGTCCTCATCGCCCAAGATCTGTCTCCCCCGGGCAGCGGAAGCGAATACAGCTTGTTCAAGTTGGTCATCCCGTGCCGCGACGCGGTCGCACGAACATAACCGCTGACTTGTGGAATAGCGGCTTCATGCACCTCGCGTGTGGTGTCTCTGTCGGCTTCACCGGCCTCGCTGCCGGCTACACGATCGGCATCGTCGGCGACAAGGGCGTGCGCTCGTACATGGAGCAGTCTCGCATCTTCGTCGGCATGGTTCTGATTCTTATTTTCGGCGAAGTGCTGGGTCTTTACGGGTATGCTCTCCTCGCATGGCCACTCGGTTTCCCACGGAAAGCTAACGGCGCGAAGTCTCATCGTTGCCCTTATCCTGAACACGAAGTCCAAGGGCTAAACGCTCCATCCCCCGATTTTCACGCAACAAAACGAAACGGCGAAACGCGAATACACTTTTAGCCACGCCCCCTTTTTCAGCAAACGTAACACTACTACTGTACATTAAGCCAGGGAAACCGCCGGGTCAGGTTGAAGAGGGATGCTTCAAAAAACAGAAGTCGCAAGGTGGTGGTCTCCGGTCCAAAGCTGCATATGGCACGGCGTTTTATCGAGTAAACCCCTCATGTAGATTTTCATGTGTGTCGGGCTGCGTAGAGAAGCTCGGAAGAGGGTGGAAGGTATGATATGGCCCCGGATTCAGTATCTTTGAAATCTTTTGAAAGTAGCACCCTGCCTGTCTGGTTCTTGACGTGACATCGGCGGAGTGAAGATGGAGTTGCTATTGCTGTGCACATCAACCGAGCCCGCGGATCCGCCAACTGGGTTCGCCCGAAACATTTTCTACTTGCTCACCAGACATGTAAGGACTCCGGCCGTTCGTATGCATCGAGGACTGGCCGGAACCTTTGTCTTCCTGACTGTTAAAGGTGTGGAGGTTACCCCTTTTCGTGGTTGTTTATGTAACGAACTCTAGTCTTTTGACGTAGAGACAACTGCCTGTTGCTATATCCCGTGACCTTTTTTGGTTACTCTACTAGCTTGTGAGTCTATGGACAGACATGCGGTCAGTCTTCCAGGAAGACGTCCAACTCCAGACTTCTTAGGTGTCTTCAACCCAGATATCAATAACTAGGCATCCGTGTTGGAAGCAAACCCTCTTTATAATTCAAAGATCTGGTATTCATCCGGCTCTTCCCTAACCAGTTTTCGCACTACTCGGGCCCGGGAAATTCGCCAACATGCCACCAGGCTCAACCGCTGACGACAGCTAGAGTGAGAAGGCAACCCCGACGTCCCCATGAATAATGGAGATTCCAGAAAAGCAAGCCTTTCCCTGGCCTGCAAACCCCGGAAAATTAAGGCCGTCCATGACCTGCAAAACATCAGAACACAAAGGAAGCTGTTCGAGGCCTTAGGGGGGGATTTGAAGCCAAGTCCTGTACCTGGCCTTTGATCGCTCAGTTGGGTGATACCTCGCCAGACTGAACCGACCACCGTAACTTCGGAGTCACACGAAGAAAACTGGGACGAGCAAGAGCCAATATTACTAGAACGTCGCCACCGCTTCCGACAGTCTCTCCCTCAGCCCCAACAAGGTTCAACCTGCTTTTATCGTCTTTACATATCCGCATTGTGATCTACGGATTTTTTAACATACTCCCTATATAAAGTGGTCAATGGCCTTAGGGAGGTATGGGTTATCCTCGACGAGGTATGACTCGTTCTCCGTCTCGAATTACTTGGGCTTGTTCCCCGAGATGCGAAGAACGTGGTCCAAGAGAGCACAAGTTTCCTGATCCCGCGGACGGTCGAGTCGTTGTCGAAGTGGCGGTAAGGAACCTTCGGGATTTCCTTAGCCCTTGCCGCGGGCTTACTGGCGAAGATCCTAGAGGGTCTGGGGGTTAGCTTCTTTCTAGCGAATAAATCCTCGGGTGTGTCCTTTACCTTCTCGAAGAAAACCCGTCTCCTTACTATGTAGGGAAATCGCTCGGAAATAGCTGGTAAACTAGAAGGTTTTGCTGTTACGATGCTTACCAAAAGGCGTATTTATGTACTGATGGTAGTCGCGGTCCTTATTCAGGTGAACGTTGGTAGGTGAGGGAACGATGAAACCATCTAGGCATGATGGCGAAATTGATTGGGAAATGAATGGGGGTGCCGGTGACGGCAGGGACCCTGCAAGTCCTGCAGAGGCTTGGATCACAAGGAATACGTCAACGAAGACGGAGGACTGGAACGACGGACGCCGGCGTTCTGCGATTGAAGGGGCTGTCGAGGGGCTCCCTCAGTATAACGATTGCATGAGGCTCTCGAATCTCACAACTCCCCATGCCGCCGGCCCTCACGTCGCCCATCTGACGTCCTCGGTACAGAGGTCAGTGCTCCATATGCACCGATGACCTCGACGAGGACCGCTTCGTGGGCGACGTGCGGGCACTTATACTGCGTCAGATGCTTTTCCTGTTTGGAAGGTGCCAGGAGCGTACCCAAAAGCAAGAATCATGTCGAGCAGCTTCTTCTAATGCCGACTACCTCTTTGGTCGGGCCCTGAGGTATCCCTCCCGCGTACAGTGCAGAGCTTTGCCCGCGCATGATTCTTCTCACTCAAATCATAACTGACGCGCCCGGGAGGATTCTTGCTCCCTTCCTCTGGTGAGTATTAACCCCCCATGCCTCCTATCATGTTGCCGTTTACATTGTTTATCAGGCGTAGGTAGGGCAAGCACCCCGGTCCTGGGCGTACTGTAGGCAACGTGAACTGAAGGCTTCAAGACGTAATGCGTATGGAATCATTCCAAAACCCATACTTCTCTGAATACGACGGTCGACAAAATCTGTATGGCCAACGCTCGCTCGAGTAGTTCCGGTCCACGTTCGACGCCGAAGGTCACCCGATGCCGTATTTCTGTCGATACCGGGACTTCAGGAGGAGATCCAGGTTGAACGTTGATATAAAACGCTCAAGGATAAGCTCGTGAAAACATTACCAGTTGGAAATTCTGCAACTCGATCGGCCGTGTCTCTCTAGAGTGAGGTCGGTTCTTCTTCTACAGAGAAAGCAACAACACCAGGACCGCACAAAGCCGCGACGTGAGTACGTGGCCCTGTCGTCGGCGAAGTATTCACATCAAGAATACATGGTTCCCCGGGATGGCGGACGCCAGAAACCGCTGGTGGTCGGCATCATCAGTCGCAGCCAGACAACACATAAACTAAACCGAAGCTCAAAAGAACAGACGGAGGAATTAAACTGGAAGATGCTGAACAGAGTCATTTGGCTTGTGGCTGGCCAGTGCTTGCATTTCCGAATCATCGCGAGACTTACATACCAATGGATCCGGGCCTTGTCTGGGCCCCTTGATCACCCGAGGCCAGCACAACGAGGGTTCCACGACGTTGTTATTCTCTGAGTATTCCAGCACACTCTATATAAAGAGACCAGTCCGCCAGAGGTACTCCAGTCTATACACGTTGATGAGCAATGTCTCGACCTCTCCGAGTCGTCCAGCTCCCAGCTCCCCTTCTCGTAACGAGCAACAAGAAATAGAAGATAGACAGCAGAATAACGAATATGATAGAGAAAACTAAATCTACGGGTATAACTCGGCGTTTATTTTAAGGAGAAATAAGCCCCAAGTGACGGACGAGGAACGGCAAGCGGAACCGCGGAAGGCCAGCGACACAATTGCGACGGCTGAAGGACACTCGGCACCGATGGGAGCAACAGCCGTGTAGAAAAAGAAGAAGTTGAAGACGCGATGCCTGGAAGATCCATGCCTTTCCGGGGCGAACCTCAGACTTATATACTCGACGACATAAGATATGAACACAGTAAACATCCGATTTTCAAGGGTGACTGCAACACAACCAGAAGGCTTTCTGCACTTTGCGGATAAGACTATCCAGTACCGTGGCCATCACTGCGCGGGACCACCCGATGCAGCAAGAAAGCCTCCCTCCCTCCTCCTGTCGCAGCTGCTGTAGCAGAACAGAAACCCTTGAAGAAGTCTTGGGTCGGGTGGTTAAAAGTACCCGATCCCCTTCCAGGCTGTCGGCGGCAGCCAGAACCCTCGACCTCTGATCTGACGCGTCAACCCCTCGCCTCACTCTGAAGCCGGGCAAAAAACACAAGAAACACCAAGAAAAGCCAAGCACGCCTGATGCCGTTCATCCGGCCAGAAGCACGCAAAACAAGAGCTCATGGCTTTAATCTACCTCAACACCGGGAAAATCTCACGGTCAAAACGTAGGCTGTGATGAAATTGCTTCAATTTGGTTGACCAAATCCCGACCCGCCAAATTCCCGCCTTGTCCTCCCTATTTGATACTGCGAATCGAAAGCGAGCATGAGGCAAAATACCTGTCAGCTCAAATGCATCTAGTCCCGTGACTATGCACTAGTAAACTTGTTGAAAAGTCCCAGCCCCTGCCATATCTCACGAAAATGGCAAAGAAGAAAGGCCCAGATACCAAAAGCCCCGTGTCCCAAAAAAAGCCATTGAAATCATCTCCCAGTGTAGGAGGAACCATCGGCGCCGTCCAAAAGCACTTTCTGAAGACGCCGATGGGTGAATGCAAAAGGGGCTTTAAAAAAAAAGCCCAAGAACCCAGAGACTCCTATTCCAATGCATGACGGACTCTTTCGTTTTCCCAGTCATTTCACGTGAGCGTGTAACTCGTGTCCGCCTGCCGCAGATGGCGTCTACCAAAGACGTCCAGCGAGGCGCCGGCTCAGTTTCTTCCGCTGGCTCGTCTGCTCTACTTGGCGAATGTTCCTCCATGAGCTGCGGTCACGATCATCCCAGGTCTGCATCTGTGCTGTTCAACAAGTTAGATTATCGCACAAATTTCCTTGCGGTGGGCTTGCCACGGTGCCTAACTTACCCAAGAATCGGTTCCATCGCCGGTCCTCTTGCAGGAGGATGTCATCCCCGGATTCTCGCGCGAGGCGTGACTGGCGTGCGCTATGGGCGGCCTCTTCGCCGACGAGATACGGGTCCTCGAGGGGACGGAAGCTACGTGCGCGCTGGGCGGCTTCTTCTTCGGCCATACGTTCACTCATGAAGCGACGTAAGTGGGCGACGTGGTCGGCGCCGCCTTGGTTCATGCGCCGGCGGGCGACATTATTCAGTGTGGGGTTGGAGTGCACGGCGGACCAGGTCGGGATGCGAAACTGGTCTAGGCGGGGGGCGACGGAGGAAGCCGGCGGGATCGGAGGGAGTCCGGTGCGGGGCTGCGGTGTGGAGGAGTCGGAGCGGCTCGGGACCGGGGCGGCGGGGAGCAGAGAGGTCGGATACTGGGCAGAGTAAGAGGCGGCCGCATTGCTGTTACTGTTGGTGTTCGCAGGCGGCGAGTACGCGGGGATCGGTTCAGGGTGCGGCGCGACGGAGTGATATGAGGGTGCATCTGAGACTTTTTGTTTGGTTCGATTGTTAGCTTCATTCGTGGTTCAATATTTGGCAGAGTGAGTTTGCTGTCGGTGAGAGCCGGGGCCAGGCGCCAGGGCCACCCGCCCACGACGGAGCTCCTCCGTAATGGCGGTGTTCGACTCACAGTACGACGGCGCAGCGGATCGGATCGAGGCTGTGTCAAAGTCCTCGGGGGCCAGCGCATCGGTGCGCGAGGGGAAGAAACGCGGATGCTCGGCGACGGCAGCGGCCATTTCTGCGGTGGTTGCCTCGGTGGGTGGGAATGAAGTTGAAGATGGCGGTGTGAGCCAGGTGGTTCAGGTGTAGCCGGTCGAAGGGGGGATGCGAAAGTTGGACGAGAGGACAGCGACCATCTGCGTACGGAGGGAGGGCCGTTTCTTCGAGATCAACGGCGCAAGTGTGGGCGATGCCTTTCTGCTCGAAGGGTGCAGATGGATAAATATGGTCGGGCCCCGCGAGGTCGAGAGAGCAGACAGGTTAAGAGGGGAATATGCGCAGGACGTAGATGACGCCTTCCAAGACCACTCAAAGTTCCAAGACAAAGAGGCCAGGGGAGAGAGAGAAATAGGAAGTAGAAGTAGGTCACGCACGAAGCGAGGCAGAAAATGAAGTGGACGCCGCCTACGGATAAAGCAACCCAGGCGATGGCTGTAGTTCAGTCCGAGCCGGCGGGAACTGGGATGCCTCTGACCGAAGAGGGGGGGGGGGGGGGGCCCTTGGCGCGTGTGCGTGGATGAGGGGTGTGGGTGGTGCGTGGAAGGGTGGGAGCTTGCAGCTTGGCGCAGCAGTAGCTCGCGAGCCTCGAGATGTATCTTGGTGTAGCGGCCGGGAAGGGATGGAACCTGTTCAGGACTGGTGTGGTCTAGACGTTTGCTTGCTTGTGCGTGTGTGTGTGTGTGTGGTGGTGGTTTGGCAGGCAAGGACAGGGCAGGACGACGCAGGTCAGATGTACAGTTTCCCTCTTTTGAGAAACAAGATGGAGGGGCGAGGAGTTGAGGCAGTGGAAGGACGAGAAGCAGGAGAAGGCGGGCATGCAGGTCGGGCGTGGATGGTCCCTTATACTCTGTATCTGGACCAGATCAGGATAAGAAAGTAAGTGCAGATCTAAGCGCGTCCATAGACGGAAAGACTGTCAATTCAGACGTAGTCAGAGCGGCAGCGCCATGTATGCGGGGGCAGTTGTTTTGATGGTCGACGAAGACGAAGACAAGTTGCGGGGATGGATGGTGATAGGGAAGTCCGGTATCTGTAGCATCAGCACCAACACCAGCAATACGGATAGCATCAGCAAGCCCACATCCAGTGGCTGTGAGATGTGGGCCTGGTCCGGGTAGGCCTTCCCAGATACCTTAGCCTCTAGGTACTTACCTCGAGGCACCTTACAGGTAGGGAAGATAGGTACTACTCTATCTCAGGCTGCGGAGTGGTTCACCCCTCGGGGCGTCGTGTTCCTGGCGCAAACGTGCCGGTGCCGAGCATTGGCTGACGACGATGGAGCAACTGTCATTCTGGCCATGGCACCGACGGCGCCCCATAACCATTCCCAGGGTCTGGATTCTAGGGGCGTGGGCGAGATGGAGAAAACGGAGCGTTGCCGAGGGTGAGAGATGTGGACATGGACGGAGAGAGAGGATGGAGACCGGGATGCCGATGCAGTACGAGAGCCAAAGGGGATGTGAACGACAGGTACAGTGCATGAACCGTGAACTCTAAGCTGGAGGTGCTTTCTTTCTGGAGAGGGTCATGGGCAATGGGCAGAATAACGCCTGCATTTGTGTTGTGTTGTTGTCTTGGCTGGTCAGGAAAGGGCCGAGATCCCTGGGAGGGAGCCAGCGGCGGGGTCAAGAGCCAGTAGATGAGATAGATGCCCTTTTTAGCACCAGACACAGATAGGTAGATAACGAGTGAAGTCAAGAGAGGGGTGAAAGAAGGAACCTGGAAAATCAAAACCGGTGGAAGGAAGGACAGGAATCTACCTACCTAAAGGAAGGCGTCAGTAAGCGCGGGGTCGTCCAGGGAAGCTCCACTCGGACCTTCCATTTCCATGTTCATCCCGTCGTCCTCCATGACATGGACCGGACAAACTACAGCGGCGTGGACAGCAAGCACCAGGTTCCCTAATGTTTTTTGCCACTTGGCCAAGAGTTACAATACAGTACTTAGTACTCTAGATAATATACACTATAATAGTACCTATCCTATACTATACGGGAATAAGCTTTAATATATAAAGTTAACTTTAGTATTAAGGTCTTTAGACTTAGAAAATTGAATTATTAACTGCGATAGTTTTAATAATAGTATAAAGTGTAAGCACAGGTATGAGAGTATTAAGGTTGGTACTGTAAGCACAGGTATGAGGGTATTGAGGTTGGTACTAAGAAATCCAAAAACTTCTATAGTAATATCGCGATTAAGAGAGTTAGAGAAAGTATAGGTTTGATGCATAATATGCATATGAGAGAGAGAGAGAGTATTGTAGTAAGAGTAATAGTTGAATAGTGATTGATCTTATTGCTTGATCTGCTTAAGAGAGAGAGCTAGCTAGGATGCCGGAGGCCCTGAATATATAGGCCTCGAGGCTCCTGGGCGCATAGGCCTCTTAGAGGCTCTTAGAACCCTTTGGATCTGTCAGAGTACGTGGCTTTGAGCCGCTGGCGCGTTACGCCGTATGGGCGGATTTCGGCGTTTGACGAGGCCGAGGGCCGCTCCGGAACAACGTTTCGGCGGCTCCGAAGGCCGTGGCCGCGTTCGAGGGGTTCGAAGACCCACAACGCCGTCAAGGCGAAATACGCGTTGAGGGCGGGAGAATTACACACACGACGAATACGTACAATATACGCAAAATCTGACAGGATCCCTCGTAGGTTTACTACTGCTTAAGGTTTAGCTGCTGCTTAGCTTGCCCATAATTAACGTCAGGGTCGGCCACGCAATACCTGGGTTGGCCACGAGCGTGCCTAGGAGTATTAGTAAGATGTTTTATCTTTTTATTCTTACACTTAGTACTAACCTTAATACTCTTATCTCTATACTTACATATTATATATACTATAGCTTCTTTATCCTCGTTCCTACTATTTTTACTACCTAAAGTAGATCCTTCTAACACTTTAGTAAAAGAGAAAAGAAACTATACGAGAACGAATCAATAGAATAGCTTTATTTTATTAAAGCGGGTTGTATGCTCCGTTATAGCACTAAACCCTCTATGAATATTAAAGCTTCAGTCTATTCAAGCTCTGCCCACAGGGCACCCCCTCTCGGGTAGGTAGGTAAAGAGCGTAGAGAGACTTTTAGGCCCAAGATAGATCAAGATTGGGTACCTAGTGAGTGGCTGAGGTGCGGTCCAAAAAACAACTCACCACTAGGTATTTACCTCGACTGTACCTAGGTATCTGCCGTCATGCTGCCTTCCTGACCCAAGGTTTCGAGCTGTCGACATGCTTGTCGACGGCCTCGCGCGCACGGTCGCACGGGTATAAGACGATCAACAACGGGCGAAAGGTTGCCTTTGCCTTGTCTTGCTGGCAAGCGGTCAGCGAACTGAGGTGATGTTTCGGTTTCCCGCTCGCTCTGCGTTGTCTCGGAGCCAGTTATGGGTCGTTGCGGGTGCTTTTGTCACTCTTGGCGGGGAAACATCGGCCTGTGGAGGGACCCCAATTATGTGGAGACCGACGACGTGCTCTGGGCAGGTACCGCCATGTACCCCGTATGCCTGCCTTCCAGAAGGAGCTTCCCCTGTGATGCGCGATAGCGGGGGTTGCACCTCGGGCCCATCCATCCGCGGGCAGCCATCCTGTGATGGCCTGGCAGGGATGGGGGGACGAGGTACGCCAAGGTACGCAGGCAATCCGTTCTTACCCAGGGAAGGCACTGAGGATTCACGCACGCAGTTGCCAAAATACCTACTATGTGATGATACTGGACGTAGGTCAAGTGAAGGTAGAGTGTAGGCGTAGGCAGGAAGCCGCAAAACCCGACTTCCCGCCTTTCCATCCCCCGTCGACAACATACATGATTTACATGCGAGAATGTAATGAGACGCCGGCGCAATGACAGTTGCCCAGTATCGGAACGATACGGATTCCCCGCTGCGACCCCACGATAGCGCACCCAACCACCAGCAGGAAGCCCGATTTCATGCCTTTCTTTTGCATCCACCTCCCTCCACCGCCTCGGGGCACTAACGCACGACTACCTGCGTTCCATTAACACGAAAGACGGAAACCGCGGCCTCCAAAGCTCATCATTGCAAAGCCAAGCCGAGAACACGCACAACATCGACACACGTCCCGTGGCTAAGGTTGAGGTGAAGAAGCACACCATGATGTGTAGTATAGAAAGGCCCTCTGACAGCTGCCCAGACCTGCTAACTTGACACTGGAGCTACGTGGTAGCCCGCCCATCCACTATGACGAACGACCCGCCCCCTGGCAGCTCTATAATCCCGTCCAAAAACCTGCTTGGGCTTCCCTGTGTTGCGAATCCCGATAATCCTCAAGACGCAGATTTCCTCAGTCCGCCATCTCGTTTGGATTCGCAGACTCTCTTCGATATCGGACTAAGCTGTGGAGCCGAATGATGCTGTCTTGCAGAAACAACAGCAAGAAATATTCAAAATTGTGGCACGCTACGCGACGTCGTGGAGCACCACCTCCTCAGCCACACCGGACATCTCCCCTGAGCTGAGCATGGTGGCACGTCAAATCAAGAGATTGGTAGCAGATGCAAACCCCAAATGGCGATGCCATCCATCATGGCCACACAATCGAAATGTGGCTTGACGACTACATAGTTTGCGCCCGAAGTGGCACACGAGCACACGAGCACCCGACACTTGTGTGTGAGAAAAAAAACATAGGAAAAACTCTACATTTATTGACTCCTTGTATGTGTTTTTTTGCTCTAAAAAATGAGAATTGCTTTCTAATAAACTTTAGTCTCTTTATTTATACAGCCCTAGTCCTTTTAATAAAACCTAATAAAAAAACTAACAGTTATAAAAAATAATAAAACTAAATAACTAAAGATTATAATAATCTCTTATCCTTATTCTATATCCTCTAAGTAAAATCATTATAAACTATACTACTTCGTTTAACTATAATAACGTCGATATTTTTAATATTAAAGTTATAACTACGATATATGAAAATAGTCTTCCTAACCTCAGCAACAACGTTAATACGTGGCTTGTTTTTATCGAAGCAATCGACTACTACAAGCCCGCCGACACTCTCACACGACCACTGCCTCGAGACAACCTTCATCAGCACGGTAAGGCGCCTGGCGGTTGGGGGCCCATGCACACGGAGGATTTCTCCAACTGATCATCGCCAGAGGGTGTGATTGCGCATACGCTCTTGCGCTCTGTCTTTCTTTTTGGCACAGATTTCGCAAGGCCGTTGCCATCGCAGAAGAATGCCGGATCGGCGCTGCACAAGCCGCCAAGCTTCTCTCCCTAAAGGAGCCTACACTGGTCGATCGATCAGGGTGCTGTTTGCAAGGGGGGCGTCCTCTTAAGAGCACTCGTTTCCCTCTTCGGCTCAGTTTGAATTTGAATTTTCCTAGTGGGCGGGAGATGCGCGTCGTGAGGGGATCGTCGACGCAGCCGAGATCCGTCTTCTGCACTCCTGGCAGGACCGTTGAACGCGTTGAATATCATGTCAGCATGTCGTCAGTCTGCAAAGGAGTGAAAGGGAATTCGGCACATCGCGACCCCACGAATGCTCCATCAAATTTCCCGAGCCCCATGAGTTCGCAGGGTCCGGAGAGATAGAGGGGACCTTGGACTTTTGGCAGATGCAGAATGACATATTGATGGGCGACGAACGTTGACATTTCGGTGTCCGCACAAAACAAGGGTCACACCGTCGATGTCCTAACTTCTAGCTCCGAGACAACTCAGCGCCTACTGCAGAGTGCCGACCTCTCCACGCTTGACGTTGCTCGGACAGCTAAAGGGAGATTCTAAAGCTTGACTTTCGTCTGAATACTTGCGCTGAACCATACCACGGATCAAGATCAGACTGAAACGAGGTCCTAGGTCCTAGAGCTAGGTTGCCGCAACTGCGTCATACGGTCCATTCGACCATGCTGCTCGGTGGCGACTGCCACGAAGCTCCAGGCTGGGCCTCAGAAGGACATCTGAGAGCAATCGCGGCGAACCAGATACTCGACAGTTGCCCGCCAAGCTCTTGACCTGAACAACTACCACCAGCTCCAGTTGAGGCGCAAGGTACAATGACCGACGCTTGTCCCAAGTCACCGCAAGTCTCGACAAGCGGCAACGGCGGCTCTCGCTGCGAACTTGACCACGCCAGCGCTAACATCGGCATTGCCCTTAATCATCCTTCTTCCCAACTGTGCCGCCTTTTCTAAGACCCCAAAAGGTAATGACCACCACGGCCACGGTCGTGCCGAAAATAGCCCAGAAGCTGGCTCGGTATCCTGCCATGCGCGCCTCCCGCTCGTCAGCCGTCGATTGCGCCTTCACCGACGACGCGATGGCCGCCGTCACGGCAAGGCCCACCGCGTTGCCGATCTGACCTCCCTCGGCGAAGACGCCGCCAGCGAGGGACTGCAAGTCCGCGGGGAAGGCGTCGGAGATGATGAGGTTGGAGACAGTGAAGAGGGCTGTCCGGTGCTGTTAGCGGCAGGTTCAGGTTATAAAGACCAGACTGGAGAACTTGCCATCCGCGCTGACGGGCGATAGAGCCAAGGCCCAGAACGGCGCGTACCAGTAGTACCCGTCGATATCGACCGTCGCCATGATAAGGGGTGCGACGATTGTGACGAGGGCCGAGACGCTGCCCAGGCTCTGCGCCGTAACTCTGGAAACGAGCCATGCGCACGCTACGTTGACCGCGGTTCCGACGATGATGTGCGGAAGGAATCTCACAGAGCTCTGCAGGGCAGACACATTCTGCACCTCCTGGAAGCTGTTGGCGAGCCTGTCAGTAACTGTTTGTTGTCCGCTATTTGAGCGTACTCACTATAGCATTATGAAGTACTGAATACTGTTCAGAGCGGCCCAACTAAGAAACATGGAAACCTGGTTTCTAGTCAGCAACTCGGCCCTCTTAGTATCCTATTTGGAACTCGGCTTACGCAAATGGAAGTAAAGGAGGCATTCCGCCACAAACGATTCGGGATGAGCGCCGGCCGGCCCTTCTTCACTTGGTAGTTCATCCACACCGGGAACGAGACGAGCAGAACCACCGCTACGACAAGGAGAGCAATGTTGGGAGCATCAGCAAGCTTCGTGTACGACGCTGTCGTCATGGCCAGCACGTACAGCAACAGCCCCAGCGCAACGCTCACGATGACGGCTCCGATCCAGTCTATGTCCTCGGTCAAGCGACGAGTCCATCTCTTTTCGGAAGGTCGATGAAGCGACGGCAGAGACCATATCGCCGCCGTCGAGAGACAGACGTTGATGAGGGCCATTATGTAGTAGCCCCACCGCCAACCGATCGTGTCCGCGAAGATGCCCCCCATGACGAGCCCCAGTGCGTACCCCAGCGGGAAGCCGATCCCGTTCATAGAGAAGGCGACATTGCGCCAGTTTCCCTTGGGAAATGTGCTCGTGATGAAGCTCATGGCCGTTGGCAGGCACATAGAGATGGAGATGCCCAGGACAGTGCGAAAGAGGATGAGCTGTACGCCGGTCCTGGCGAGACCGACGGCCACCGTGAAGATGGCGTAGAGGAAGCTGCCGGTCAGCCACATGGGCTTGGCCCCGACGACGTCGGCGACGGCGCCGAAAATGAGGAGCAGGCAGCCTGCGGCGAGGGAGTAGACGGCGGCCGGCCACAGGGACAGGCCTTCCGAGAGACCGACGTCCGAGGCGATGCGCGGGAGGGCGGCAATGAGGATGCCGGAGCCCATGGTGTTGAGGAAGTTGACGCCAGCGAGGGTGATGATGACTGTAACGCCCTTCGCCTTGGACACGTTGCGGGCCGGCGAGTCTGTCGGGTTCTCGCCGGCAGCGACGGCCGCGGAGGGCTCCGACCGGCGCTCATCGCCCGGAGAGGTCGAGCCTTGGCTGGACGACTTCCGGTGCTGGCTGCCTTTGCTTTTGGGTGGGTTCAGTGGGTTTAATTCGATGCTAGGCGTTCGCTGGCTCGGGGCCTCTTGGACCAGAAACGCCTGCGGCATTGCCTCTTTCAGTCCCTGCATTATAAACGACTGGTTGACCTAGAACGTTTAATAAAGCACGGCGGGTGGGATAGATCTCTTAACAACACGCTGGGCTAAGCTTTTGGATTGAAGGTTGGCCCCGCTTCTTATAAACATTGCCATCTATCTGTATTTCTGTGCAGCCGGATGGTTGCGGTGAGGACTGCAATAATCAGGTGGTTACAGTACCCTGAAGGTTGCAGCCTGGAACTATGCAAGGAAGAGCCCCATGATTACCAAGCTGTCCAGAACTCGTCTGTGCCGCTCAGCGAGGGAAAAGGCCGAATTATACTGGAGACGGGCGATCTAGAAGCTGACGCCATCCCTCGGGGTTTTCAGGTGAGTGATGGGTGAGACGGAGACGGGTGAACGACATGGAAGCCTCCACCAACGTGCAAGGGCGGAACACTTCAGTTATGACTGCTGTCCAGATTGGGAAGTTCGAAAGCTCGGATCACTAGGACATTACATAAGACACTGTTTAATTGAACATGTGACTTGGCAGGTGACCTCGCGTCCCTGGTCGATCCCCTCCAGGCTGGCGTCGCGTCTAGGCGCTTTTTTGTAGCCGCGGAGCCCCTCCTTGTACTGTCATTGTAGCCTACTTGCAATTGCCCTTCGATCACGAAGCTCCCTTTTGGCCAGACGATGCCGACGAGATCATGGCACCAGAGCATCTCAACGGCAAGGCTGCCGGTGCTGGCGCCAATGCGCCGCCTCCCTCCACGCTCGCTGCCCAGTTGGTAGAGAACATCCCGTTCTCCGCCTCGACGAAGTCCACGCGCTCCGACGAAAACGCCGAGCTGAAGCGCCTCTTCGCCGTCATCGAAAAGATAAAGAACCAGCCAGAGCTTCTGCGGAATACCGAAGAGCGGGCCGAGCACAACCACATGCTAATCTATGTCTACGCCCGTGTCGTCCTCGAGGGTATTAGGCTCCATGACCCGTTTGCCGACCGGAATCACCTGCGCAACGAGGCGCTGAAGGCCATCAACTTTCTAAAGGTCACGGTCGAGGAGACGCCGACGGTGCTGGGCTATACCACAGATGGGAAACAATTTGTGTTCCGCGGGGAGGAGCCCTTGTGGGTTTGGATCTTTCCCAAGGTCCTGAGGCTGCTCGGCCACGTTCGTTGCCTCGACCTCACCGAGTCCATTGAGGGCTTTTTTCATTTCCTGCTGCATGTAGTCGTACGCTCGGGGTCGACGTGGGCGTTTCTCACGCCCATGCTCTCGTACCTGCGGGAAACAAGCACCGGTGAGTCGCTGGACCGCACCCCGGGCCGTTGTGAATACACCCAGCTGACTGAACCAGCTCTCCTTTCCCGTCTCCAAGGCTTGGCGCCGCCCCCGACCGGTAGAGATATGGCTTTAGACATGACACTCCCTCCTGCCACGACGCTTGAGATGTTGCTGGGAAAGCCCGGCGCTCTCTTCGTGCAACAAACTACATACTCCATTCCGCAGGTCTCGCAGGCCGCCCGCCAGGCATCGGCTTTAATATCAATGCTCGCGCATCCCTCCATTGCAAAGAGCCAGAACCCCGTCTCTCGTTCGTCCTTCAATGAACTGAGGCCCTGGCTTCTCGATTCGTTGCTCTCTCTCCGTGCCGTGCAAAACACGTGGCAGGCCGTTGCCCTGACCACAAGGGCCGATTTGCTGAAAATTGCCACCCGCATGCTCCCAGATAGACCAGCAGCTGGAAAGAAGGCGCTGGTGTGGCACAAGGCGTACACGTCGCTGGCGCTGCTCTGCGCCGAGCTGGCAGCCCGGCCGGACGAAATTGCCGGTTCGGATGACCAGAGCCAAGCCGCGAGGCGAGCGCTCTCGGTGGCCCTCATCCGGCTTTCCCAGGCGTCGCTGGTAGATCAGGAGGTCGGAAAGCTCGTCGCGCCCAAGATCGTGTTGCCTCTAGAATTGCTCTGCACTGAAGTCCCCCCTCTGGGAGAAGCCAGCGACTTCTCTGTACGTTGACTCTCTCTCTCTCGATGCTCCGAATGTGATAACTGACGAGACCAAGCGCGCTATTCGAGTTCTCAAGCAGGCCTCTGCAACTGTCGCCCCGGTGACCCTCGACTCGGAGACTCAGCCCGCTTCCTTCGTCGACCCTGAACTTCGGCAACTCGTCGAGGAGCTGGGTCTCACAGACGAATCTGCCGCTAATGATGCCGAGCCCGCCGTCAAGCGCAGGAAGGTCATGACGCAGACCGACAGCGTCTCTGAGCTGTTGGGCCGGCTGTACGAAGTCGTCGGCACCCCGGACGCGTTGGGCATTGAAGATCTTCGGTCATCGATGCTGTAAGCCACTGCCCGACAAGGCTTCTACACCCTGATACTGACATGTTCCAGGCCTGCTTACGAAGTGATCGAAGAAAAGTACCAGCTCATGGCCATTGATATTCTCTCTCGCATTTGCTGTGTGGCAGACGCGCCCACCCCGGAGGATAACCCGGCCCCGGCGGAGTCCAGAAACTTCGCCTGCACATATTGCGATCGAAGGTCCAAAGCGCCAAAGAGGACCAAAGGTGATTCGTTCGAGGCGAAGCAAGCCGTACAATTGGTCTTCACAGAGCTTTTAAAGCTCGATTGCTTTGCAAATTCGCAACGACCGCGAGTGGTCGCCATGATTGCTATGAGACGAGTCATCAGCCATACAGATGATCCTGCTGTGTTTGATCTTGAGACTTCGCCACTGGCGCAGTGGTGTCTACAGAGTCTGCATAGCTCTGTCAGAGAGCTGCGCATTGCTGCTGGGTAGGTCTGCTGGGAATCTTTGCTCCCGCAATGCTGACCAAGTGTTACAGGCGAGCATTGGCTTTATTCCTCACGGAGTCTAGTTCCGATGCGATTGGCTTGGACGTGGTCCAACGCAACCGCCAGAATGCTCTCAGCCTTCTGAAAGCTGCGTCGGAGAAGGATGCAGTCATTTTTCACGAGACCGGGGTCTTGGCTTGGAGCCAGCTTGGACGGTAAGTTCCTATCTGACTTGCACGCAATTGGTTCGACTGAGGTACTAACGAGCATCTAGGGTTGTCAATGGAGATGAGCTCAACCTAGTGCTACACCAATTGCTTGAATACCTCGGTAGCAGCAACAACCTCATCTCGTCATGTGCTTTCAACGAGGTAAATATCCCGATGACTACCGATTACAAGGTTCCTGACAGTTCATCAGATTCTGAACCTGGCTGCTGCCCGAAACGTAACACCGCGTGGCTTGTTCGAGCCCTTCTGGAGAAACCTCGCATACTTCACAGTCAAAGACATGGTGTCTCGGCCACAGATTAGTCGTATGATTGCCGAGCTCATGCAGATCTCTGTGAACGAGTTTCTCCTGATCATCCAGACTCACGCTCTGCCGTGGCTGGTGTTGATGAGAAAGAAGGACGTGATCCAAAAGATTGCCGAAGCGCGAAACGAAAGAGACATCTGGGCGCCGATCCTTGATAGTGCGAACATCGGTAGCGTTCTTGCGTTGCTCATAGTTCAAGATGTGCCCAATATCGAGCAGTTCGTCATGTCGAGGCTGACGGCTGTGTCGTCTCATTTTGAGCTGTTGCCGATGGTCGAATTGATGCAATCCGAACTTGTCAT
The DNA here is from genome assembly GCA_014235955.1 of Colletotrichum sojae. Lineage (NCBI taxonomy): Eukaryota > Fungi > Ascomycota > Sordariomycetes > Glomerellales > Glomerellaceae > Colletotrichum > Colletotrichum sojae. The sequence goes on along the minus strand of WIGN01000183.1, from coordinate 15,653 downwards.
CATTGTTCTTGAACTTCTCAAGACGGCAGGGGAAGCAGACGAGGCTCGAAAAGCCAGGGTAAGTTCCGCATAACGCTTGTACGCAACAGTAACTGACCGAGCCGAAGGTTGTCGATGCCCTGACAAAAATATGCACCATGATCATGGTAGCAAACAAAGAGTCGAGGTCGAAAAAGGGCAATCTTATCGGGCGGTTTCTTCAGTCATACATCCTCGGCCTCATGGCCCGGCTAGCGGATGTCATCAACGACACGCCTCTGTTGTGCCCGCCGCCCGAGGAGCAAAGACGCTGTATCCGTGCCATGGAAGAGATGATCAGGCTTTGCAAGTCCTACGTGCGGATTGCCCGCCCCCAGGTGAGTAGACTAAGTTCCCTGGCTGTGTTTGCTTCACGCGCTAATCTCCTCAGATCGCCGCCTGCCTGCTGTCAGCCATGGCGCAGGACGAGGTTAGAGAGGCAGCTTTTTCTTGCTGGACTGCTCTCCTAAGCTACCTCGAGGCTGAGGACGTCGAGGTTCTGCTCGAGACGACGTTCTTCGTTATCAACCACTATTGGCCAGTCTTCAACGACAGGACGCGAACAATGGCCAGAGATCTGGTCGCGACCCTTTTGAAGGAGTTCAATCTTGTTCTCGTGGAAAACATCTGGAAGCTACCGTCCCTGGCCCACATCGAAGAGCTCGTAGATGTCGAGGCGGAACTGCAAGAGCTGCGGCGACAACAGCCCATCGCCACCAGAACTCAGTTTGCCATATTTGCCGAACGCGTTTCCCACGAGAACTCGGGCGTCGTGCTTCAAGCTCTGAACGAGCTCGTCGCATACCTCAAGCAAAGCGGGGCGTATCTTCAGACTTCGGCCATCGGCCAACAAACAGATGAGGTTGTTTCTACACTTCTCCGTGCCCTGCTCGACTGCGCTTCCAAGTACAGCACGATGCAGCTCGAAATCGCCAGTCTATGTACCCGATGTATAGGTCTGGTTGGATGCCTCGACTCCAATAGAGTCGAGGCGGTCAGGGAACAAAAATCCATGGTGATACTCAACAACTTTGACAATGCGGACGAGACGACAGACTTCGTGTTGTTCATCCTGGAGCAGATCCTCGTCAAGGCATTTCTGTCCACGACCGACACTAAGCTCCAAGGCTTCCTTTCGTTTGCCATGCAAGAGCTTATGGACAGGGTTGACGTGAAGGCGGCCTGTGCCATGAAGGAAACTGGCATGAGGGATGGCGCCTCAATCTACAGGAAATGGCTTGCGCTTCCCGAGAGCATGCGGGAAGTCTTGACGCCGTTCCTGACTTCAAGGTACATGTTGACAACGGTCAACATCGCGGCAGTCGAATATCCCATCTTCCGGCCGGGGACGGGGAGGACCTACGGGAACTGGATGCGGTTGTTCAGCATAGATCTATTGCGCAAGGGGCAGAACGAGCACGCGGATCTCATCTTCGAACCGCTCGGCCGCACCATTCGAGTCAAGGATCTGGCGGTCGCCGAGTTCCTGTTGCCCTACCTGGTCGTTCATGTTCTCACCGGCAAGCGAAGTACACGGAAAGAGCGCGATGGTGTCATTGGGGAGCTAGTTAGCATCCTTCAACACCAACTCCCCGATAATGCTTCTTACGCGGAACGGGAAGACATGAAACTGTATTGCGAGGTAAGGAGCAAACTCGGCGAGCGGGCTGTAATGTAAGTACACGTGCTAATCGGAAGCAGGCCGTCTTCCGTGTTCTCGACTACGCAAGCAGATGGGTACAGGAGAAGACTGCCAGAAGCAAAACCGACCGCGACATACCGGCCATAGCAAGGATCGAAGAACTGCTGGGCATGATTCCGCCTGTCCTCATCTCCCAGAGGGCGGTGGATTGCAGGGAGTATTCTAGGGCGCTGTTCCACCTTGAGCAACACGCCCAGCAGATGGAAGCCGAGAACAGCGACCCGAAGCAGAAGACGCTTCTACTCGAACAGCTGCAGGATATCTACACCCAGATTGACGAGCCCGACGGACTGGAGGGAATCTCAGCCCATCTCCATGTCCTGGATATTAACCAGCAGATTCTGAGTCACAAGAAGGCTGGCAGATACACCGCCGCCCAGACGTGGTACGAGATCAAGCTGGCGGAGGAGCCTGACAACACCGATGTGCAGATCGACCTGCTCAACTGTCTGAAGCAGTCGGGTCAACACGGTAAGTGCCTGACAGTATTCTGTCTCAGGGTCTTAGTGCTAACCAAGCTAGACGTGCTGCTCAATTACGTCGAGGGCATGCATACAGACCCCACGACGGAAAACAAGATTGTTCCCTTCGCAGTCGAGGCGGCCTGGGCGACCCGCAGGTGGGACACCTTGAACAAGTACACCGATCGCTTTCACGGCAGTCCTTTTGAAGATTTCAACGTCAGTGTCGCGCGGCTGTTCAGCTGTCTGAGACAAGAAGGTGCCGACAGCAACACGGTCTCTGAGATGTTGCAGAGCATGAGAGAAAAGATTGCTACGGCAATGACGTATTCTGCAACGTCTTCGTTGCAGGCCTGTCACGAGTTGAGGCTCAGGTGTCATGTTCTAACGGATCTGGAAATCATTGCTGGCATGCAAGGCACAGATGACGGGGCGCGGCAGGAGGTCTTGACAATGCTCAACCGGCGGCTCGAAGTTCTTGGAGCGTACGTGAACGACAAGCAATATCTCTTGGGCATCCGCCGGGCTGCCATGGAGCTTTCACGGTAAGTTCATATCTTCACTTTCTGCGAAACCACTCTAACAGGACACAGACCCAAGTTCACCGACCTTGATATCTCGTCGTTGTGGCTGTCAAGCGCCCGACTGGCCAGAAAGGCCAACTCGATGCACCAGTCTTTCAACGCCGTGCTCCACGCCTCTCAACTGGGAGATGGCGCCGCAGTCATCGAAAATGCAAGACTATTGTGGAAGGACGGCCAGACCCGCAAGGCCATCCAGGTCTTGCAGGGTGCCATCGAGGCTAACAACTTCATGACGCAAACCAACAACAGCAGTTCTTCGCTTCGCGGACTGACCCCACAGGAGAGGCTGTTGACGGCCAGAGCACAGCTGATGCTGGCCAAGTGGCTAGACACTGCTGGCCAGACGAATAATGCTACACTGCGCGCCAAATATCAACAACCGCCCAAGACGAACTCGGCTTGGGAGAAGGGCCATTACTACCTCGGGCGCTACTACAAGAAAGTCTTGGAGACAGAGAAGGCCCTCCACCCGGACGATCAGAGCGACGGCGTCGTGCAAGGCGAGACCGCTAGGCTCGTTATCGAGAACTATCTTCGGTCACTAAACTACGGCACCAAGTATCTTTACCAGACGTTGCCCAGAATCTTGACATTGTGGCTGGAGCTGGCAGCGCAAGTGGACAAGGCGCCCGAAGGCAAGGTCTCGGTGTCTCGTGAGCTTCATAGAAGACGAACGGATCAGCTCAATCTCCTTCACACCTTCCTAGACAAGTACATTGCCCGTCTGCCGGCATACATATTCTACACGGCACTGCCGCAGATCGTGGCGAGGATCGCGCATCCAAACCAGAACGTGTTCGAGAGACTCACGCGCATCGTCGTCAAGGTCGTGGAGTCTCATCCTCGACAAGCTCTCTGGAGTCTGTTCGGTATCATGACGACAAGACAGGCGTCGGAGCGTAGGGTCAGAGGCCAACACATCATACAAGCCCTGAAGGGAATATCAAGGAAGGTCGACGGCAGCAGCTACGAGTTGAAACAGCTTTTGCGGATGGGCGAGAAGCTCGCGGAGCAGCTGCTTTTAGCTTGCAACAACGGGGAGTTCCAGAGTAACCGAACGACGGTGGCCAGCATCACGCGGGACCTCAACTTCAACCACAAGTGCACCCCCTGCCCGCTGGTGGTTCCCATCGAGTCGTGTCTTACGGCCACGTTGCCGACGCTGACGGACAATGTCAAGAAGCACAAGGCGTTTTCTCGGGACGTCATCACCATAGACTCGTTCTTGGACGAGGTGCTCGTCCTCGGGTCCCTGGCCAAGCCGAGACGTCTGACGTGCCGCGGGACGGACGGCAAGAACTACATGCTCATGATCAAACCAAAGGACGATCTGCGGACGGACCAGCGCCTGATGGAGTTCAACAGCATGATCAATCGGTCCCTCAAGCGCGACCCCGAGGCCAGCAGGCGCCAGCTCTACATCAAGACGTATGCCGTCGTGCCCCTGAACGAAGAGTGCGGTATTATCGAATGGGTCGACGGGTTGAAGACGCTGCGGGAGATCCTCCTCGATCAGTATAAGGCGCGGTCGGTGCACCCTGACTACAACGCGATCAAGCGGCTGATGGCGGAAGCGATGATGGGACCGAACAACATCACGAGGTTCACCGAAGGCGTCCTCGGAACCTTCCCTCCGGTGCTGCAGGACTGGTTTGTCCAACGGTTCCCCCACCCGTCGACGTGGTTCTCCGCGCGGCTCAAGTACACGCGGTCCTGCGCCGTCATGTCGATGGTGGGGACGATCCTGGGCCTCGGCGACAGGCACGGCGAGAACGTTCTCCTGGAGCGGGACAACGGCGGCATCTTCCACGTGGATTTCAACTGCCTCTTCGACAAGGGACTGACGTTCGCGCAGCCGGAGAAGGTTCCGTTCCGGCTGACGCACAACATGGTGGCGGCGATGGGCATCTACGGATACGAAGGGCCGTTCCGGCACTGCAGCGAGCTGACGCTGGGGATCCTGCGGCAGCAGGAGGAGACGCTGATGACGATCCTCGAGGCGTTCATCTACGACCCGACGCTGGACCTGCAGAAGGAGAAGAAGACGAGCAGGAGGTCGGACGGGGCGCCGCGGATGCAGCCGCAGCTCGTGGTCGACAGCATCAAGCGCAAGGTCAGGGGGCTGATGGGTTCGGACGCGATCCCGCTGGGCGTCGAGGGGCAGGTGGAGGAGCTGATCAAGCAGGCGGTCGATCCGAGGAACCTGGCGTCCATGTACATCGGATGGTGTCCGTTTTTGTAAGGCGGAGTTCTTGGGGGTGTTAGGGCGATATCATCACATAGATCGGAGTCAGGGATGGAGAGGTTTACACAGGTGCGGTGTTGGCGGGTTTACACAAAATGTATGATATCCATGGTGCTTTATGCGAGAGATCTGGTTTGGTATTCCTATTGTGAATGATATTTCAAATTGATTCGAAATTATTTCCCTGCTTGTATATGCTGGGCATCTCATGTCGTCGTATTTGTTTCAGAAGATGAGTGCCGCATTCCACAACACGTGCAGAGCATCGGTCGGGAGATGTTGTTGCTGTGCCTCTCAGGCTGCCTGGCGAAAGTTAGGCTGCCGCGCAGGGGTTAGTGCCGAAGCTACAGGAGCTTGGGGCACCTGAACCGCCCAAGATTGGAGCTCGTAGCTCCCCTATCTGGAATTGGGACGGGGAAGGAGCTACCTACTGAGCGACCTCCAGATACCTAGGTAATTAGAGAGCAGCAATGGACAACCCCCCTCCTTTTTTCAGGCCAGTGCCTGCCTGCTTTCCTGCTATTGCCCCAGCTTGAGCTCGAGCTCATTTCATCTCCCTCGACCCCGTTGCTTTTTTTCCCTTTTCCCTTTGTGCTGGGTTTTTTCTTTCCCACTTTCATCCAACCATACACATCACTCAGCACATCTGACGAGAAAAAAATCAGCCAAAATGCCTACCTACCGCATCGGTGAGTTAATTTTGAGAACCCTTCAAAATATTGCAGTCTGCAAGCACAAGCACTGAGCGAAGCGGCGTCGCGTTCGGCAGCTTGAGTCGGGACGCGACAAGCCACCTCCAACTTACGTCATGAGATGGAGAGAGAGAGAGCTTGAGCTTAAGCTTGAGCTTGAGCTTCATTTCCAACCTCCCATCTCAACCATTGATGACATCGCCACGCATGTTTCGCTGATCACTTCTCAAAAAACACGCAGAGATCTCGCCTAACAATCGAGCCGGATGCACGGATGGCGTGTGCAAGAAGAACGCCGAGAAGTGCCTGAAGGGCTCTCTGCGCTTCGGCACGTGGACCACCATCATGGACCACGACAGCTGGAAGTGGAAGCACTGGTAAGCCGCTCTCTCATCAAGCATCAATCTGTCCCTACCGCAAACCGCAAAACTCTGTCAAATCTTTGTTTCTGACCATCGTCCAGGGGCTGCGTGTCTGGTGAGCAGATTGGCCATCTGCGTGAACTCGTTCAAAAGGGCGATGGTTACGACTTTGACGCTTTTGACGGCTATGATGAGCTCGGGTAAGTCCAACATACATGAATAAGTGCGAGTGTGTATCTGACGACCGCAGCGACCACCCTGACCTCCAGGCCAAGATTCGTGATGCCATTAAGCAAGGCCACGTCTCCGCCGAGGACTTCAACGGTGACCCCTGGATGAACGTCCCCGGCAAGCGCGGCATTCGCGGCAAGAAGCCCAAGGACTGGGACGACGGAGAGGTCAGTTTTTGATGACGCCGCCCATCTGCCTGGTATTATACTAACGCCTAGTAGGACGATGCTGAGGCCAAGTCTGAGCCCCCCACTCCTGCTTCCAACGGCAAGAAGCGCGGCCGCAAGGCTGCTGACGACGAGGAGGCTGAGGAGAAGCCCAAAGCCAAGCGGGCCAAGAAGGCTGCCGTGAAGGCCGAGTCCGAGGACGAGGAGGAGAAGCCGAAGCCCAAGGCCAAGGCCAAGAAGGCTGCCGTGAAGGCTGCCGTGAAGGCTGAGTCTGAGGACGAGGAGAAGCCGAAGCCCAAGGTCAAGCGCGGCAAGGCTGCCGACGTTGCCGAGGCAGAGGCCCCCAAGCCGAGGGCCAGGCGCGCTGCCGCAAAGCCCGCCATCAAGGAGGAGTCTTCGGCGGAGGAAGACGAAGACGAGGAGGAGGCCCCCAAGACCAAGCGCAGCGCGAAGAAGGCCGCGCCCAAGAAGGCCAAGGTCGAGAGCGACGACGATGCCGAGGTCGACGCCGAGAGTACCCCTGATTCTGAAGAGGATGAGGAGGAGGAGGAGGAGGAGGAGGAGGAGGAGGAGCCTGCTCCGAAGAAGGCCGCGCCCAAGGGCCGCAAGAAGGCTGCCCCTGCTGCTGCGAAGCCCAAGCGTGTTGGTCGTCCTCGCAAGTGAGCTGCCTGCTCTGGAGGAGTAACGGGCGAAGCTGAACGTCTCAGGTAAACGGTTGCCTGTTTTTGCGTCTTTGAGCACAGCCGTTTTCGAAGTCATCTTGATGTCGACAGCTCGAATTGGCTTTTTGTCTTGGTCAGAAGCTATTCCTGCTCTGCGGTCTGTTCTCACGTCGTCTCTTGATCCCATACCCACCAATGCTACACCTCTTGACCCCGAAGGGTCGGAAATACTGTACACTATTCACTTGCTTGCATTTCCTTATTTGTGCGAATCTTGGGTTCTTCGGGAGAACCCGAGGAAAAGTTGATCGTTTGATCCCTGGGGAGGGCATCAGTATCATGAATGGTAAGGCCGAAGTGCCTAGATGATCGAATGAAGGGGGATGCAGTATCCTGGCATATTTTAACTTCTACTTTGCGTCGTGATGATTCATAATTGGCTCGCATGCATTATTCACTTCTTTACTTGGGGTCTACATAGGAGATGGTCGTTGATGCTAAGTTGACTCTCTCCATCCAAAATGTCCTGAGAGAGCACTGGATTTGCGGTAGAGATTTGCTGGCGAAGAGAACTTTGGCAAGTCTGTCTTCACTCTTGGAATCCCGCCTTGGAATTTGACGGCGAAACAGCTATACTACTACTACTCACTCTCGTCTACCGATTCTTGGTTCGCCGCGAGATGAGTGCGGATTGGCCCTTTCTGCGCCGGTATTTAAACCCTTGCCGTCGTTGCTATTCGGATCTTTTCTATCATGCAGCATGCAATTAAGGGAGATCATGTTGCCTTTCTGTCTGCCTGGTGGCTGGAAGATCATTCTCAACTTTGCTGGTCCTGTGCCGTCTCATAATCGTCTATGAATATTTCCACCCTACGTGTCCATCATCTCCGTCTCGGGGGTATCATTCTGGGCATGAATCCAGGACGAAATGTTTTCTCTGTACTGGAATATGGCCGTGGACCACCACCGGTGTTTGCTGGGATATCGTCGAGGGCGACCATAATGTATGCTTGATTCTGACAAAGATCAAATTGCCTGGCAGAATCTACCCCCGGAGCAAGTTTTACCTTCTCTTATATTGTAAAATCCAAAAGTGGTCATCTCTAGTGTTCCCCTTTTTTCCCCGCCAAAACTCCGACGTGAGACAGGCTTGTAAAAGTGGAATGGCTACCTAGGGAGTATAAAAACGAGACCTGTGGCTCTCTGAATTGGAAGTTCTCAGACACCGTGCGACCTCCGTACCAATCTCGTCGGATAGTCGCGATCTTTTGACTCGATTGAGATCCTGGTCCGTCTTCTGCCTTTGGGGTGGCCTTGGCCTGTAGAGAAAGTAAATAGCTAGTGGAAATGTAGTGCGCTGCCTATGTTGTGGCTCGATCGTCCGTCAGGCGTGGCTCATTCTACAGCGTAATACTGCCAGGTCAGACAGCTAGGAGACTTGAATTCACCTCTCTAAACGAGGCGCGAGACTTCCGTGGTTGTCGGGTCAAACACCTCACATCGGACCTCTCTTTTGCATCAGTAGCCACAGCATTGTCTTTTGAAGTCCATGACCAAGACAAACCGTGTCTGGTTATTTCGACTTCCGCGTGCTTTTGGCACCTTTTTAAACCCCATGTCTCTAATAGAGCGTATCGTCTTTTGGTCCAAGTCGGTCGTGACTTCCCCCTTGTGCTAGAGGACGGCCCTTGGCCAGCCTGCGAGATTTCGTATAAATAGACGGCAAACCTCCCTGATCGTTCGTAGTTTGGAGAACAAACCAGCAACTGAGCCATGCCTTGAACTCTCGGGCGTCCGTAGATCTCATTAGGCACTTCTTGGTTTCTGAGACTGCCGGGTGTTGGGATTCGATCGTTCATGTGTATTGTCACGGGTCTTGTGCTCACAGTTGCACCACACGCCCATCTCTTTTGTCGTCCTTCATCTCTTCTGGAGTATTGGGCTAGGTCATTTATAGAGATACTGATGGCATGTTTGGTTGGTCCTTAGTTTTACCACGGTCGTGCTTCAGTGCCTACACGCGAGCACCAGAAATCTTGGCGGAAATCGTTTTGTGTGTGGTCTACAGTCTGTGCCTGGTACTCAGTCTGTGCTTGGTAACCGTTGCAGAGGCTGGCAGTTAGAGCCGCAGACCGCGACCTTTTATAGAATCTCTGTGGTTCTTCGGTGGACCCGGCTATGCAATAAGCTCTGCAGCCCGAGACTCTGGCTGATAGTTCAACTCAGGAGTTTGCTAGAGAGAACGTGAGAAACCGCGCAAGGCAGCACTCTGCAGCCGATACACACGTGCCCTTCTTCCACGGCTTGGATTTTAAATATATTCAAAGCATTCGGATATCCCCTTGCTTCCTGGTCACACAGAAAGGCACACAATGTAATGAACGGACTGTTATTGTTGCACCGGAGGGTGTATCCTAAATCTGCTGTCTCGAGATACAGGACGGACGGCTGTCGAGTATAAACCTATCGAGAATGTAGTTTTGGCTCGGAAATTCGCGGGTGCCGGCGTTGACGGTGCCGTCTAGCATCGTCACAGGGGTACTCAGATCCATCACCACGAGGAGGGAAGACGAAGGACGATAGGTCACGACTAGAACCCCCTTCTGTAGCCTCAACGGCTGGCGTCGTAACTGGAAGCCAAGCGCCCTCGACTTAGCAAGCTCGTCCAAACGCGCGAACGCGACCCCCATCCACGTTGGCCGTGGAAGAGCTTGCAATAGCTCTGGTGCTGTTTACCAAGATGTTACTCGCCTCGCGGCTTTGATTATATACCCTTCCCCCAACGGCGCCTTCTACTCCACCGGGATGCCCCCTTTCCCCTCCGCGATCTTACTCAAATTCAACTGAGCAATGAGTATATAGAGCCAAGTTGCACCGCACAAGCCCACCTTCGTCCCGCCAAAGCCGTGCATTCCCAGACGTCTCCTCTAGTGTGCAGGCTACCCGAGAGGAAACGAGTAAGACAGCCGACAAATTGTAGTAGCCAGCCAGCCGCGGATGTATCTTGAGTATCAATAACCACTCACGCGGGTTCGAAGGTCCCTTTCGTCCGTCATTCACGTCATATTTTATGTGTATAGCGAACCAACAGCTGACAGGCAGCAAACCCAAAACGGAATGATGAGTGAGATCTCACAGTGTGTCTGAACAAGGGCGCCTAGGATTGAGAGCGGCATGGCACGTCCCTCCCCCATCACCACAACCCCGTCGTGGACGCTATAGCGCAAGTTGAGTCATAAGTCGTTATTTGCTCCTAATACAATCTAACTCCGCCCGAATTCTCCGCCGCTATGTAGTGTTCGTAAATCGTTACACATGTGCCGGGCAAAGAAGCCAGTAAATGGGTAAAGCTGAGAAGAAAATACACACATAGCCCCCCGCCGGCAGATCCGGTTTCTCTAAAAAATGCCAGTACCGTCCAGTACCAAACGAGTACCAAACGACATGTTCTGTATTCCGAATCCAGTGTAAGAGCGCCGTTCCGCCTCTTAGCACAACGCTTTGAACAACGGCGGGGCTTGCTTCCGCATTTATATCCGCTAATCTGTGTAATATCTTAATAGCGGCGGGGCCTTGTGCTGTCGTACACGACCTCGCGCTCGTAGAAACGCTCGTCGTCGTATTTGCTGGGCAGACGGTGGTGGTGGTGTCCGTGTCGGCGCTCGTAGTCGTTGAGCCACTCCTTTTCGTACTGAATCTCGCGAACGCGGTCCTTGCGCATGGAGCGAATTTCATCTGATAGGTAGACAAGGTCCTGGACATCATCCTGTGATTGGTTAGTCGCCGTCAAACATAACAAAACTCGGAGGTTACTCACGTATTTGAGATACTGCATAATGTAGAAGAAGTACTCAGTCTCCTCGAAATCGTATCCCCTCTCAATGATGGCATCGCGGAGAACAAGATCCTTGGTGATCTCGGTCCACATCTCGTTCCGCTTCTGAGACGGACGTCCGCGGCGCTCCTTGGTCTTCTCGATATCGATCTCGGTCTCGCGGTCGTAGACTTGCACGCTGAGGCGGTCCCGGGAATCTCTCGGGGATGGTTGAGGGATAGGCGCCGGGGTCGAGATGGGAGCCCCATCACGCTCGGGAATGAACTTGGAGCGCCTCACGCCGTTGTAGCGCTGCCAGGTGACCTCGGCAGAGCCACCGCCCACGCCGTCCATCTGCACACGCTCGGTTCCAGGGGGCACGTCGACGATGGTCCAGTCCTTGGTGGCGCCGCCCCAGGCCTCGCCCATCTTGCCTCGCTGGTCGATCTTGGAGGTGATGTACTCGGCCTCTTCGTCGACGGGGGTGCGTGCAGCAGCAGAATGAGCTCTGCGACGGGAGCCCTGGTAGTGCCGGTCATCGATACGCAGGCGATCGGTGCTCACGACGAGATCTCTGTCCTGGTAGGCCGGGGACCTCCGCTCGCGGCTGGGAGAGCGGTGCCGGCTCGACGACCGGTGAATGTCGATATCGGTCCTGTTGCGGGACATGTTGATATCGATGTCCAGCTCCCGGTTTTCAGTCCGGGTAATGGGCCTGGGGGCGGGACGGGGCGGAGGAGGGCTGGGTGCACGGGTGATGCCTGCGGGTGGTTAGTTTCTTTCGGATCACATGTTCAACGTTTTGCGTAGGCTTACCGTGATCGATGTGTCGGTGGTGAGTAATAATCTCTCTTTCAATGGTAGGTCCGCGAATCACTTGAGGGGTAGGGGCTGGTGGAGGAGAGGGAGAAGGGGATGGGACGCGCTCCCTCTCCCTCTCGCGCTCGACGATGCGCACACCGACGCGGCTGCGTTCCCTCGCCGGGGGCGGCGGAGACGGCGAGCGCTGGCGCTCAACATAGCGAGCCCGAACGAGCTCGGGAGCGGGAGGTCCGCGAGAGGGGCTGCGGATCTCACGCTCGCGCTCGGAAATGCGGACTCTGGAGCGCTCGAGCTCCTGGTCGTGGACGTGCGGGGGCGTCAGGCTGCGAGCCCTGCGGACGATGCGCTCGCGATAAACGGGACTCGGGGTGCGCTGACGAGGCCTCGACAGCTCTCTCGATTCAACCTCTCGGCGGCTCAGAACGAGGGCGCCAGCCTCTGGAGCGCGGTCATCGCGCAGAAAACGAAGGCGGTCACCCTCTCGCTCGCGGTCTCTCACGCGGACATCGACGTCATCAAATGCGACCCGGCTTTCGGCCCTCTGGCGGCGGGGCTCGTAGAAGCGGTCCTCGAAATCGTTTGAACGGTAGTTGGCCATGGTTTTTTTTCTTGTCTCCCTCAGGCGGAACACAAACCGTCTATCGTTTCGGGAGGGAGTGGTGCAGTTGAGAGGAGGGTGCGGGAGTTTGGCGGGAGTTTGTCTGAACAGGTGGGATGAATGGCGGGGTAGTAAGCCGTTTGTGGGTGCGTAGTGCGTAGCGCGAAATAGCGTGAGCGTTGGCGACACTAAAGGCGACAAGACAACGGGATCAACGGGATCGCACGCAAACAAAGAAGCGACCCGGGAAGACGGGTAAGTCAAACGTCCCTCGCGGCACCGAGGAGCGAGCGAAAAAGGTCTGAAGTGTAGGAGGTACTTTAATCAGAGAGGGCCGAGCCTGGGGCTAAACCGGCTTCTTGTGAGGGGAGGGGGCGGTGACAAGAAGTGATGAGTGAGTGAAAGAGGGAAAAGGAGTAGAGTGGGAGCAACGTCGTCATACCACAGCAGAAGCTTGGTATGTATGTAAGTGCGTATGTAGGTAATAGGTGGTATGTAATAAAGACGACCGACAGGTGATATAGGGCCAGCAGACCAAGTGGGAAGAAAAAGCAGGCTGGGCTGGGCTGGGTGCCGTCAGTTCGTGGGGGACGGGAGGTGGATGGAGGGGGGGGGGGGGGGGGGGGGGGGGGGGGGGGGGGGGGGGGGGGGGGGGAGGTGGAGAGGGAGGTGAGATGAGAGGTGAGTGAGGTGATGTGTGAGTGAGGGTGAGGAAGAAGGCGCTGAAATGGGAGGGGTTGGCCGGCTTTGGCTCTAAGAGAGGAGGATGAGGAGTTCTCTGCGGTTCCAACCGTGGGCGTGCGTCGCGTGCGGTAAGGCGAGGGACCGCTGTCGGCTGTCCTCTAGCAGGGATATTCCCGACGTTTTGTCCAAGGTAAGGAAGGTATTGCGGCGGCACGTTGCGGGAAGCGGGACGGTAGGGATGTCGTCGCAAAGGCGATCGAAGATGGTGGTCGTCTGTCTGCCGGGTCGAGTAGAGAAAGAACCAAGTCCAGGAGTCCGGAAGTCAATGATGCACGGTGCGCGTCGGGCTGAACCAAAGAAAAGCAACCAAGCCAAAGCCTGTCTGTCGAATGGTTGCACTTGGGAGCAGAGGCGAAGGATGACGGGCAGGAAGCCTGAAGCCGGAGGGACGGACGGCAGGAGGGCGGAAAGGCACAGAAAGGAGATGGAGATGCAGAGAAGACCGAGGGCGAGTGCTCATTGATTCATCATCCACTACGATGCATTCGAGGCATCCACTTGGGCTGTTTCCTCACCGATCTGATTTTCAGGGAGCCCAATGAACAGGGACCAGACCTGTCGCCCGCAGGTCGAGGCGTTGATAATATTACCGTCAGGACGCAACTGATTTGTTGATAGTATCATTTGTATTTTGTATTTTGTATTTTGTACATTCATTGCTGCGGCATCTGTATACCTACCCAAGGCAACCTATCACCTAGTAAGACTGACTGTTGGCAGCTGCTGCCTCGTTTCGTCTACCCAGTTGAAGGCGGCGGCAGGTTCCCTCTTTCCACAGCCTGGTTCTGGTTCGTCTTCTTCCCTCGGCGTTGCCTCTTACCTCGTCAATGCCACCTCGACTCCGGGAATGTACACTAACAATGAAACCTCGTGTCCCTTCCCTGGAAAAAGGCTTTGTCAATATGATACTTATTTGCACCCAGTTGGTTCACTGCGCCAGAGACCTGATTTAGAACTTAATTCACTTGTTGCTATTGCTGATGAAACAGGGGGGTCCTAATTGTGGAAGGAACGGGAAGAAGCTAAGACGACCGAAAAGCGGGTCACCTCGGCGAGACACTGCTACAATTCAGTTCGCTGCTGGATCGTAGGGAGGTCTAGTCACTGCTACAGCTGTAAAATTCCAACTTCCAGGTTGTGCTTTCCCAGTGTCCCAGTGTTCCCCCATCACATGGAAGGAAGCTAGGTCCGCTCCAGCTCCTTCCCTCCTGCACCGCTGCCTGCCCCCTCACCGTCCGTCGTCGTCCCTCTCTCTCTCTGTGCCCAGCCCAGCCCCTCCCAGCTAATACCAGCTGTCAACTTGTCAAGTGAACTGTGACTCCTCCACTGCATCGTCAGAAGAGACACTGACGCAATGCTGCATCCACCCCAACCAAGCATCCAGCCAGTCCCATCGCCGTCTTGCGCCGCCGACTTCTTTCACCTCCGTCCGCTCTGCCAACTCCCCCTCTGCCCACTTTCGTATGCCGCCAAGGCCCAAGGCAACTCCGGGCGAGTAAGTAGGTCCAAAGCCCAATTTCCAGAGCTCTCCATTCCAACTGCCGGCCATGGAACTCAAGGGTCCTATTCGCCCTGATCCCGAAGCCCTTTTCCCTGTTCCAGATTGGAGCCTTCCATCATCGTGTCACATCCCATCGTCTGCTAATCGTTTGGGAGCTATAGCGTTCTCTTTTTTCTGCCCCCGAACAGCAAACACCACCTCCCACCAAAGAACCCCTCGGCGGGACACACAGAGATGGATGGTTAAGGTTAAGCACGTGGTTGGGGCCGCTTGCTGCCAAAGCCTCCGCAGTTGGGTTCCGCCTTCAACCCCCCGGACCGAGGCGTTGTATTCGGCATATCCTGGTTTTGTATTCGGCAGAACGCTAGCTTTTTCTAATATTTTAAGGGTCACACGGCCGGGGATCCTGGTTTCGCCCATAGCCATACTAAATCCTAGATTATACAAAATAATTGTACATACTGGAGTAAACTTTTTATATTATAATCTCAGACTTCTACTACTACTAATCTATTAATCTTTATACTAAAATTATATCTTTTATTAATCCTTCTTTACTATTAGTACCTTTAGTAGTCTTGTAACTATAAAAAAAAAGACTGCTAACTATAGAATATACTATAAAGTAAGTTACTAAGAAATTAAAAATAATATTAAGAATAAAAATAGAAGTATTTAAAGCTATAATAGTAAAGTAGTTTATAATAACTATAGTTTTTTACTATAATATAAAAACTTACTAGAACGCTATAAAACTTTATAACTAACTAAATACTACCTCTAGTTATTTCTTTTTATTCTAGTTTTACTTAACCTTTACTATAGTTAATCTCTACTATAGTAATAATAGCCGTAGTTCTTACTACTAATATAGTCTTAATTTATATTATTATAGTTAGAACTACTTCCCTCTAATTAATAATAATATTCTATATAACTAACTAGTAGAATTAATATAAGTAACGTGGTTCACCAGTCAGCCGGACGTTTCTTATCGCACCAAAAACGCCCTTTTTTCAATAATAGATAAAACTACTAATTCTTATTTAA